>OX451387.1:16421580-16495515 GCA_949629135.1 Eremobia ochroleuca
CGTCTCGGAAATTCTGAACTATGGAAGTTTGTGTTGACGCTTTGATAAGGTCTGTCCAACGTGTCGGTGACCGACCGCGTGACCGCTTGCCCTCCATTTCTTTGCGGTATTAAAGGCAAAATAGTCACCCATGAAACTTTACATGTCCTTGTTTTTTGAACATCAATGAAGTATGATGACAATACACGATAACATTTCTTTACTGGTACGTCATGATAACACGATTCCGAAACGATTGCTCCTTATGACTGACGGAAACATCAACATCTTACAATCATCAACAGTTATCCTTTATCTATATCTGTGCCAAGAGCTCCATTTTTCCAATCTCAATAGTAATGCCGATAACACTGTACTGTCTCTACATATTTACGCTCTGTTTTTTTATGATCTCCGTTTTTATTGGATGACTAATGGCATATTAAGATGTTGATGCATTTGATTTTGATGAATGAAGATATACTTGTGTAAACCGTTAGAAAATTATTATTTGCGAACTTTGAACCTAATGTTTCTCAGTGCTATTATGTAATGTATGGATCGTTATGCAGTCAGACGACTTTAGTTTATTTGGAGCACTATGTGCAAGTAGATTTTACAATATTCAGTACGTTTCTGTTCGGTATTTGTCTTTAAATAAATTATATTCTCATAGTTTTACGCACAAGTGGTACAATGGTCCGTTTGGTGGTGTGTTCGTGTAGTGAATGGTCTACTTTTGCTTGTCTAAGGTTTCATACAGTTAAATGCACAATTAACAAGTTTTGCACGCAGTTTTATTATTATTATTAAATTTAATTCTTCGACGTTGTATATCTTCATTAGTTGCAATATGAATAAACTAATTGCGGAAATGAAATTTGTTATAACATAATTTGAGTATTGTTTTATAACTTGTGTATCGCAATAATTGTTTTGCCATTTATCATTTTTGTTACATTGTTTCATTAGTTTTATTAAAATATGCTTTAAATGACATTAACTTTCTATAAATATCAGTATTTCTCATAAATTCGATGAAACGTTCGTTCCATGTATCGACATGTTTGTTTTCTGTAACAATGATACCAAAGACGATTGAATATCCCTTAGACTGTAGTTGTAGTGGTCAAATCGAACCCGCTGCAATGAGGTCCTAGTGTTTTATTTTAAAATAAAAAGTTATAGATTTTATAATTATAGTATAAGAATTGTATCATAATATTCTTAAGAAATACGATAAGTTAAATGTGGTGTAAAATCAAAATTTATTTTTAATACCTTTTGAGTATTAGGCTATGGGAATTATGAAACGTTAAACAACCTCATGCTTAAAATTGTAAGTCGGTATCAAAATTGTAACTAAGTTTCGAACCACAACTTACGTCGTATTGTGCAACATAGTTACAGCGAAAATGTAATTTAAGCCATAACTTCAAGTTAGTATACCTGCACAGGTATATAAATTATCACATTAAATTATGAATTACGTATTCTTTAGTTTTATTATGATTTCCCCACCTTATAAAATTCACTTCTATACATACCTATTATAAAGGTTGATGCTTATTTTGGTAATCCCCTCCAATCGTCACGTGTAATAAATACACCGTCGGACATCTCTTCTTAAACTGAATAAAAGTTAATATGGCGATAATTCCAAATTCTTGCCCATTCAGAGTTATACTGTACCAAACGTCAGTTTTAGCAATACAAAAATAAGGATTTTTTAGATGCTTCATAATTCACTGCCCTTTCGAGCCTTCTAGGGGTGAATCTTGGGTTTCTATCGGTAAGCAGTGTCGTCAAATAAAGTTAAATAGTAAATGGAGGGTTTATACAATACATTGACAATCGACATACTTGTCGATTGTCAATGTTTTGCCAAGTCGCAACAACTGTGCGAAGCAGGGGCGGCACACTAGTTAATAAATAAAAAGAGAAAATATATCAATCAATGATTCTAATTTTTAAACAGCACATGGTTAATAATACCGATAAAACAATTTTTTTATGTTTTTGGCTCGTATCCGACTGGCAGGCAAACATATCGCTTGTTCATTAAAACTATTTTTCTTTCCATAGTCTCTCTCTTACAGTAAGGATGTATTAATTGTATATCGTCTACTCTACCAAACAAATAGGAAAAATATATCTCTCGAAATTTTTTGTCCGGAAACTCTGCCTGATACATGGTTCTCCATAGCAAGTTAGTGACGTACGCATGTGATTTGAACAAAGCCAGTTTGTACCTCTCAGTATATGGCTTAAAAGTATCGTTCAGAAACTGTTTATATGCCCAAGTAGTACGGCGTCCGTACATCGGCTCTCTTGGCGGAGACACATGACCGAAACCTTTATCTGCGAGCGCCGTGAACATATTCCAATACGTGGTGCTCTTACGCAAGTATTCTTTTTTCTGCCAATACGTAAACTTCCCATAAAGTCTTTGTCTCATCCATTCTTTGAGTTCTGGAACTAAATGCAAGTCAGGCAGGCGCGCTGCGACGTTGACCTTTCGCATCAACCGCAGTGCGCACTTTAAGTAATCAGTTATTTTGGGACGAATTCCTACGCAAGTTTGAGATACTTCGTTACGTAACTGTTTTGCTTTACTCGCCTCATCGCCGGCCTGTAAGACGTTGTCTCCATCCTTCTTTGAATCTTTCTCTGCTTTCTTCTTTTTCTGCTTCTTGTCTATAACTTTACTTGCATCGTCGTCCACTCGCAACGCACTCTCTGTCTCCCAAACCTTCTTGAATGTTCTCTCTATGTACAGCCTTTGTGGATCACAGTCATATATTGTGTCGTAGTTAAATTTTAACGGGGCGTGCCGGGTAGGTTTTGTAAAATAGGGCAACTCTTCTTGTGAAAAGTGGCCCTCATCATGGCCAAAATCGTAGTAATGCCCACAGTCACATTTTGTATTTTTAACATAAAGAAAAACAGCGTCTTGCCATTTCTTTACACAATCACATATATCAGGCTTCGCATCTGGAGGCCATCCACGAAAACCGCAATGTATGTTAATCATCAGTCCATCCACGGATGCGTAACCTCCGTGAATGAGTTCTCCTTGTGCGGGTAGTATAGTAACATTGCCCAAAACATAACATGTCTTGCCACGAACCTGAAAAACACCGTTTATATTGTACTGAGCATTCCACAAGCCAGTCGTAGGGGGCACTAGTCTCCTTCGACGCGTTTTTTTCTTTTGTGTAGCAATGCCGATGCCATACTTCTTTTTTTTAGCACCGCCCTCAAGATTTAATTTTGTCCTTGATCGTGATTTACCCTTGGGTCGGACAGACTTTCTCATTGGAATTTCCGTGGGCGATACATGAGGTTTTATAGTATTGATACCAGCTAATTGTTCGCAGTGTGATATCGGTAATCGCTTTTTAGGTGGTGGCGGAGGAGGTGGTGGCGGTGGTGATTTCTGCATGACCGGCTCTTCCTCATAAGGTGCATTAAGTTCAGCCAAATTTGGCAAAGGTGGGGGTGGCTGGCGATGGTGTCGGGGCGGCTCATACAATGTTGCAACCATTTTTTGAAGATACGGAGATGGTAGTTTTTTTTGTGGTTTCGGTTTCGGTTTAGATTCAGATTGTGTAGTTGATACATCTGGAGCAAATGTCTTCTCAAGCAAACATATCAGGTTATCAAGTCCTAAATAGAGAATAGCCGATAAAATAAGTCTGGCATTAAGACAATATGAAGTACGTTTTCCGTTTATAGGGTAGCCATACGTAGTATAGTAAAGTTCAGCGAGCATTTCTTTTGGGTCATTACGACCTAAAGACAAGCAAGGCATAAGTTCCGTGTATTGCGGACAAGGGACCAGACCAAGATTATTCATAATTGCGGCCGACCGGGTAGGACGTCCTTCGAGTAAATCTTGGTATATGGACATTTCTAAAGTGTCTAATGCACGCCTTTGTCGCACACTTAAAGCTTGGTACCATTTAGGCCCCACTGCAAGTATAATGCTATTAAACATTTGTTTATTTTTGCGTCTGCGATACTCTTTAAGATCCTCTAGAAAGATTTGTCTCTCACGAGTATGGCTCGCGTACAAAACCTGTAGACGACGTCGGACCCGCTCGTCCGCTCGGCCGACGGTCTCCAAGCCATGTTTTCGCTCAACCATGTTGATCCAAAAATATTTACACAATTAGATAATAATTAAATGATAACAGACTCGTATTTTTGTGTATAACTGAATTATACTGCAATTTTGAAAAAAATACATAAGTTCTCTAGATATTTTGAGTGAAAACTGAACAAAATGTCAATGTTTTTTCCTCTTTGATTTAAAATTGCTGTCATCAACCAGTATCAGAGACCGAAATTGTTTTTTATTTTTATTTAAGTACACTTGGACAAAATAAGTAAGTAACTAAATTCATATTTAAATTTAGGTATAGGTACTAATTACACAGAAATAAGTTTAATATTTTGTAGGTCATCCCATGGTAGATAGTAAGTAACATTTCAACTTATGGATACTAATTATGTTATTGAGTATACCGCCATCTATTATCGAGTAGTTGAAAACGTGTATTTAATTGTAAATTTCTGTTAACTTACAAATCGCACAATGTAACTATGAATAATTCCGTTCGAATCAATACGAAATGACAAATAACGGTGTCCTAGGAAGTAAAATATTTATTTATACACGTAAATACGTCGGGAGCAGGGGGCGAGTGACGCAGCGACGGGCATGGCCCGATCAGCTGTGTGAAACTCGGCCGGTCGAAGACCCGCACCCGGAGGTGAACGCCCCTACCCATCCATCACATGAATAATTTCTCACCTCATTCATACGCACTGGCGAATCCATCTCAATATTTAAGCTCTATCCATTGTTCCGGAAACCATCAATCATGTGAGACTTTACATCGGTCGCCTCAACATGTAAAATCGATTGACCGCTCGAGACAGTGACGTAAACACCGGTAGTGAATGAAGTTCCATTGTGGATAACGTTACTGAATTGTTTTAGCAATAGCATCGAATACGTGATGGAACTTTGTGGATCTGAGGAGTTCTTTAATTTTCACTAAATGTGTGCGTCTTCAGCGTTCCTCTTTGATAATTACCTAAGTATCTATCTATTATGTGATACGCAGCACGTAATTAATTTTCTATGAGCTATTACATACTACTGAATTCTACTGAATTTAAAACTTTAAATAAAGCTTTAATAACACAAATCCCTTATCAGTCACTCATCCTGAGAATGTCGAAAGAGAATATGGGTAATTACCACAACTGACCAGTGATCGGTTTGGTGATCGCATTATCATTTATTTACCGAGCACTGATCTCTACTAGGAGGGACACGCTTCACTTTAACATACCGATTGATTCATTTGTCACGATATTTAAGAATTTAAATACTATACATATAAGTACTTATTTGAAATTATTTAAAGGTTAACACTATTAAAAAGCAAGAATTAAGTAATATAGTTTAAATACTTTTATCATATTAATTTTGATTGACTTTAATAATTATGTATACATTTTTATATCAATAATGTATCGTGGCGATTAGACATCGAGCTTCACAATAATTCACATTCTTTAATGTGATTCACTGATTAAATTATACTTATTTTACATTGCCTTTGGAGTCAAGTCGACATCGTTACACAGTAGTAGACAGCTAACGGTTTTTTGCCGAAAATTTATAGTTCATCTTCTGTCGGCTTCCAGTCTAACTAGGTGCAGCTGAATACCAGTATTTCACATGGCCTATCTAAAACCCACAAGCCAGTTACTGCATAACATGATAACCCTTGGTAAGACTTGTTGTCAGAATTTTGAACGACTCTGATAATCCGTAACTCAAACGAGAGTTTATATTTATTTATTCCTTTATAGGTATCAAAGAAATATTTCGAATGCCGCCCGCAAAAATTTCAAATATTATGCAATAAGTTGTGTCTCAGAGTACCATAAAGTAACTAAGTGTCTTTTGATATCTATCAGACCTTTTACTGCTAAACATCTTCCTGAGGCCCGCTAACATTGTCATCATATAGTAATATCGTTTTATTCACCAGGCTTTATGCTTAACAAAAGAATTAGGTACTGATCCAACGCCATGATTGGACAAGTTGCTACCTAACTTCTCTAAAATGTTGTACAAGAATTCCAAAACATTTTGTTCGAATTATAATGCCAGACTTGCACAAACGTGTAAGTATCATAAGTTTTGTTGATCTTGCTAGTCGTTTCATACCTTAGCTAGCCAGTAAATAGAATTGTACCCACAAACCGTGTACCTAATCTAGTTTGGGACTGTCGACTTATGCCCATCTTATGCCTGACTTCCCAACTTGATCCTAGAACTTAGCCAGAAACTGCCTAAGTATACATTATCAGTATACAATAATAAGTATACATGGGGTTCTGCTGCCCAAACAATGGGATACTTAATATCATGTCCTGCGTGTCCTGTCAGCTGCACGCTACAAGAACTGATGGACGCTAGTGATGGCGCTAAGCACGTAGCCGAATTCTGGGCCGAGTCCATTTAGATTGCCATCGACACGGTAAGAAAAAAAAGAAATATACATTACAAACGTCAAGCATAAAACATTATTTTGAATACAGGCAAGGTGTGATATGTTGAAACCTTTCGGGCCTGACCTGACAACATTACCATCCAATTAGAAACAAGTGTTTACTTTTACAGGCTGTATAGTGTTTCGCCAATAGTTCTTGGTTTTTCCACAAATTCTCATCCTCCAAGCGATGCTGACATTGAATGTTTCCACGTAGCCACTGACTTATATCTTGCATAACACTAATTATTACTAAGCATAGTAGCCAGAATCTAGCGTGGTTTCTCTTGCGTATTTGGAAGGGATTTGACAAGGTAATGCATACCCTTTTTGTTGAAATTAGAGATAAACTTAATTGTTCCTGAGAAAGTTTTACGACTGTACAAAAAATAAAGACAGCAAAACATTACGGCACGCACCTTGTTTTATATCAGCGAAAATGAATGCTCAGTAGCATGAAAACTCTGTTGTATTTCCCCAGCGCGGAAGATGTGTATCTCTGAGCTAGACACTAAACACTAGGCAGGTAGGTAGGGCTGCATCATGCCGTGTCTGGGTGCTCATGAGCGTTCACTTTCCACGTGTCAGGAAGTATCCGAAGCCACTTTCACTCCATTCAAGATCACAGCCGCTCGTTCCACCTCGTGCTGCCAGCCCGCGGTTCTAAACAATAACTATTTATTGTCTACATCGCATTTTACCATTTTACTTTGATTGCTTATTGGCTGAGATCACAGATTTCTCGATTTCCATTTGAGTTAAGCTGAATGGTTTTTTGCTTAAAGCTCGATAGTTAAGAAAATCTTATTATTGTTTATTTATAAACCTTAAATATGCTACCTTGTAAGATGTATACTAATTTCAGGCGCTCTTTCTTATGCAGGTTCAATGACCGAGCTCTTATCGCGCATGCATGTGTGCATCCACGTGTGGTGTGTGTGTGTGCGTGGCTGCGCCTGCGTCTGTGCCGCGTACTCGCATTGTAAGCTGCACATTATTATGCAACGCTTATGAAGCGGTTAAGCCGCATTATCGGAAAGCGCATCGAAATTTATGTTTAGCGTAAAGATGTTTTATTATAGCACAAATTTGCGAGACGCGTGTGCCAACTTTATTTATAGGTAACACATGTAACGCCGCGACGGATGAGCTGAAATCTTAGTTTAAAGGTCTTTCTTGTACAATTCATCATCATCTGCCTAGCTTTTTCCCAACTATGTTTTGGGTCGGCTTCCAGTCTTACCAGATGCAGCTGAATCCAGTATTTCATATGAAGCGACTGCCTATCTGACCTCGACAAACCAGTTACTGGGTAATGCGATACTCCTAGGAAATACTAGTTGTCAAAATAGATATATTTTTTCTTGTAATCCAACTCTCTAAAATACTGGATTAGCTAACATAATCTTTAATTACAAAATCTGAAGTAAACCATTAATTTATCGTGACCCTGAAAAGTATCAGGTTAACTTAAAGAAAATATAGCCCCAGTTTGTATGGCGTAAATTGTGTAACATTATGTTCAGACATTAACTTCACCAAATACGGCGCAAGTTATTAACACTGTCCAAAATATTTATGCACGTTTAAAAAAATGCTGTAATAATCATTACGTATTTGTACAGACAGCAAAATAATACGACAGTAACATAACGCAAGCCAAGTGGACGGTTTGAACGAACCTAATGTCATTCAGAAACTACATCCCATTTTTTTAGTAAAACAGTTAGCATGCAGCAGTTCTAAAAAAAGGAACATAATAATTGTTATATAGACAGTTGAATTATCGTGTCGTGGGACAGGTGGCATCTCTCAATCCAACTTACGAGTGTCTAACACGTAAAATGAGAAAGTAAAAGCACGACGACAAGACTGTATCCTTTGACAAATAGTCCCTGAAGGGAGCAGGGCGATGCCCAAATATTGGGTGAACAACCTCTTAATGCTTTGAGGAGACATTTTATTTTTACCATACAACGCGTATCTACGACTGTGGACACGATAGAATTGGACATATATATAAAAAAAAATCCATCCGAAGTTTTTAATAGAGCGAGCTATAAGGCCATTGACAAATTTTCAAAGTCACTCGTCGATGTTTTCCTCTGCGTTTACCTACATACGCAGTTTTCTCGGAAGTGCGTCATTGTCGAGTTGTCGAGTGACACACACGTTTATTATAGTTCGTCGGCCGACAGCGTATGAACAAAAATATAAGCGTTATCAACGACTAATTATAGAGGGAACTCCGCTCGAGTCAAGGGTACGTTAACTCCTCCAAGTTCAAAGGTCACGGAGGTCAGGGCTGAACCAAATTCGCCACAAACTTCACAAACAAATTCTATTCTCTCAACAAACATTGAACTTTCTTTTGTCTGCCGAAATCTTATACATATATAGGATAACTATTTCCGTTTCCTGGAGTGCTTAGGGATTGATGATGATGCATTACGTTGGTACTGGAAGTAAAAAAGACGATATCGTCGATAGTACTTTTAATTTAAAAAATAGTGTATGTGTACGTATTTGTATTTCCTCTTTCTAAATAAAATTACTGCATCAAATTCCTGTTGTTCTGATTACTGAGCTTATATCAGAAAACGGTGACATTTCGACGATGGTTTTCCGGCGGTAGTATCGCGGTGGGTGTGCGAGTGTGCGTGCGTGCTCTTGCACGGGCGTGTCGCACGTGTGTGCGTCAGGATCGCGTTACAGCTGAAACTTGGGGCGCCTGCCGAAAACTGCGGTCGTTGACCCGGTCAGGAGCCCGGCCGTAGAGCGCGCGCGACTAACGTTGATACTTGGTATCACGCAGCTGTATATGCTGCAACGGATTTGTTGAATGAAAAATATACATGTTTGTTAGATTTATTGCATTCCTATATTTTTATTCCTAACAATCCTGTCACTTTACTGTTAGTTAACAAAGTTAGTACTCGTACAGCAAAGTTAAGAAAATATAAAAAAAAGATTTAAAAAAAAAAAAACTGTTGCGTTCTCAACAGCTTTAGAGCACTGTCATTTTAAAATGAATTAATTAAACTACCTATGTTTTGTAAACGTTCAGTTACTGATAAATTATTAAACGATTTACATACACAAAACACAAACTAAACCCCTAATTTTTCTTAACTTTCATCTCCTCAACTTCTCACCAGTAACCAATAAAGATACACCGCCACTCAAAGTACCGTATGTCCCTACAAGTATCTAGTCGCGGCAAGCGCGCTACTCTACTCGGTGATATATTTGGTGACATTGAACCGAGTCCATTGCCAACGACCTCACTCCTCGGGGAAGCGCGGTTTGCGTAATCGCTCCTGCGTACTGTACGCAGACCCCGACATAACAAACACACACACAGACAGACACGCACACTTCTCGTCATGAACTCTGATAACATTTATATAGTAATAAAAATTTAATGTAGAAATATACTGTAGTGTACCATTGAAGTATGTGTGTAATTTAATTTCGTAATTTGTAGCCAAGCGGTGGGAGGAATTCATTTTAATTGAACGTTTACTGATAAAATCTTTTTAATTCCTAATTAGGTAAAACTCGGTTTCTGATTTCAGTTTTGTGTTCAATGAGGCATATTTAGTAAATGGGATAAAGACCTGTTGCGTAGCTTGATTAGCAATCTTGAAAAATATTTTCAGCATACCTACTATATTTTTAGGTTAGTTTCACACGTGCGCAACAAATCAACTGTCTCGTTATGAAAACGGGGAAATCTGAACAAAAACAGGGAAAAACTAAAAATAACATATATCGATCTTTTTCTGCAGATATCTGTCTAATAACCTAACGTAGGTATTAATAACCGCTAATAAAAAAAAATAAAAACATACCATTTATTTTCAGGTTACCGTAGTTACCATCTACCTACAGAATAAGGAAATTCTATTTAAATTATGTATTTTGATGATATTTCTGTACGGTAATTGGATCTCTGGATGATCTACCTTTTGGAAGGGGCAGTTAGAATCAATTCTTCTTTTTTATAATTTTGACGTAGGTATATTGCCTTTTATAATTGCCTACTTGAAATAAATGATTTGATTTTGATAGATATGAAAAACCTTTTGCTGTGCAGACACATCTATACATCCATTTCCGTATTATTTCATACGTTAAAATTAATATCGTCTTACAAGTACTCCGCTTTCAAACTTTTATTCTTATTAGCGAACCTATCGATGGCAAAAAAAATATATTAAGAAAGTTTTTACTTAAACATATAGCCCCATTCATCCATATAGCTTCAGGGCCAGATATTTAGCTAGTGTGTATTAATAGGGACCCTTTCTCCCTTCCTCTTATTACACCATCCCGATTTAGGAAAAGGGTCCTTAAATATCGAATGTAGTGAAACACGGCTTTAAGACGTGAATCAACGGGAACTCCGATAACTGACGCAGTCATAAGACCCTCACGTGTACAGGTGACAGACCAAGCGCCTCAAGATGGAAGGTTCAGGGCCATTGCATATTTTTTTTTAAGAAATTTTGTAAGTATAAGCATAATCAGGCAATTATGTTTCCACTGTTGGAACAAAGGCCTCCTCTGGTGAGACGAAGTGGGTCGTAATCCACCATTCGTAAGTAAAAAGAAAGGCTCATTATTCAACGATTATTTTAACATAGAGTAAGTACCTAAGTATACTGTAATAATAGAACCTATCGTAATATAATAACTATTGTAGGCTTGTCAACGTTAACGTTTTACTTGTAGAGACTAATAAATAATAAAATAAGTTTTCTGTTATTTTATTTTCTTAACCTTCCTAACTTTATAACATTTACTTTTTACAAGAAAAATATGAATTCCTTGTGAAGGCCAGTTCCGTTCGGTTCGCGAATTCCGAGCAAGGATCAATACTTACAATTTGACATTCTTCAGATCTTTAGTGACTCATTAATGTAAGAATGCTATTTGTGATTAAGCACTATCAGACAGCCTTGAGATGCAATCACTTGATCTGACCAGTGTTTTGATCATGATCTGAAAATATATAAGCTCTTCCCCCTTATTGCACGCTCTAGATTTACTTTAGCTTTTTTATCATTTCACATGTTTTAAAATTTTCAACTAGGGAATCATAGTTGAAAATGTTAAAATATGTCTAATGAAAGACAATGTTTTTAGTTGGAATAAGCACCACTAAATAGATAAAATATTTCTACTGACAGGATTAAAATACCTACTAACAGTTTTTTCTTTTTCTATTTCTGGAGCAAAGCCGGGGGCTACAACGACCGCATGAACTATTAAAACATACTTATAGATAAATAAGTGATTATTATTATATTTTACAATATTTTATTTATTATTACTCACAAATACCTTTCTGAAACGTAATAGATCAACGCTTGTCGAGTTCTATTGGACTTTAAAACAATCAAAACATACAAAGTGTGACGCTACAAGGAAAACATGGTATAAAAAGTAGTTCAGATTTTTGTTTTTTGGTCGTTGAACTTTCTTTTAAAACAAAGTTGTTGTGCTACGATTCCACAAGGTCAATAACTGGCTACAAATATCAGATATCTGCACTTCCCTAACGACGTACTGATAGCACTAATTAAGTTAGTGTTTATACAGTAAACAATCGACTACAATCACAATTTGCTTAGTCATTAAAAAATAATTCAGTACGGCTGAGTTGACTTCGAAAATATTAATTGAATGATTTATCAATCAATTATGTACAACACAGGTAAACAATTTTAGGAAACATAACCTAACCTATGTACCGGTATGTAAGTATTAGGTATGTATTTGTTTCTACCCCTCTCCGAAGGATTTTCAAGTCACGCTACGCCTTTGCGTAGCGTGCCGATTCAAGCCAAAAATGACGATCACAGAAAAGATACCATGAGATCCAAGTGCTGAAATCACATTATCAAAAAGACCAACTAAGGAAATATGCATAATTCGTTCTAGGAAACACGGAATACTGGAATAAAAAATTCAGAACATTTTATGGGATCGGAAATTTCCACTGAAATTAGGACCTCAATACATCGCACTGGGCCCGCGTGGTGGATACGGCGCACTACCTCTCACAGAAAGGACGCCTGTGTCCCAGCAGTGGGTACATTTTCGGTTGATTATGCTACATAGTACGTATCGCCCTTATTAATAACTGCGGAGTAAAGTTATGGTAAACTTTATCTTTGAAAAATTAATGTAGGTGATGATTAATCCAATGGAGATCCAAATAAACAAAATACAAGATGGTACACGATGGTTGCTGCAAAACTGTATGTTGCCTTCTTTCAATTCTTTTTTTTTTTTTACCTTAATTATTCGTACCCTAAACATTTTTGCCAGCCAGTATCTTGTTCTATTTTATTATTATACAATTATTCTACGCAATATTTTTAATTCACGTGTGCCAATAACCCGGGTAATGACCCTTTGACTCCGGAAATTGAGACTGCAAGGTATACCGAACTACTTCCAATGTAACGGGACGGTTCAACAAAACTAATTACTTCTATTTGATGCTACTGAATGCTCCGATATATTGCACCTATACTGTGGTGATTTCTAAATTTTCCGTGAGTAATTCGCATGGATGAAAGTACTATTAAGTAATACTTACCTTAACTTAACTTAAAGTCGGAAGCTGGAAATGCACCTGAAGAATAACCAAAAGTGGTAGCAGGACTCCTTCATAAAAACTTCTTCAGTGTTCTTTTTTTAAGAGACGAAATTTTTTTAAGTGGATGCTTTTAAAAATCTAACAAAAGTTCATTCTTTACTATGTCCTCACTGTTCTCAGCCGATAAGGAAAAACAATGTGGAACAACAAAGTGGATACGAGTCTAAAAATAAAGAATCATTATACATTGTGTTAATTTCCCGGTCTAATAATTATATTTTCAATATCATTTATGATACTTACAAACCTACCTTACAGAACGCCTGTAATCCTCGAAAGTTTAGGCAGAGATGCACCTACATTTTTTTTTAATAATGAATCCCTAAGAATTTAAAGAAATCAAATAAATCCGCAAGTATACCTCCAATTAAAAGTCACGCTTCAAGCGGCGGCTATAAGAAGATTAATTTCTATGTATACAGTTTATTGGGAAATTCGTTATAATTGACCAGAGGGCTGGGTCGTTCTTTGGCCAAAGAATTAGCATTGCCATTCAACGTGGCAATGCTGCCAGTGTTCTGGGCACGTTTCCGGATGACAGCGATGCGGACGAGTACTTCGACGCCTAAATATCCTTTTGTTTTTGTATTTATTTATATAGTTAGTTAGTTAGTCATTTCATTTAGTACCTAGTGTAAATAGGTAGTTAAGAGATTATGAAAATAAAAAAATATATAAATGAATGGTATAAAATCCCATTGCTTAGTAACTATTTCTGCTACAAGTAGTAACTTATACCATATTCATAAATTTTAACGTATTTGTATTTTTAACCGACTTCAAAAAAAAGGAGGAGATTCTCAACCTTTTTTATTTTTTTTATGGAGTTGAACAAATGTTGAAATTGTCTAAACAGAAGCCCCGTATTTGTCAGTTTTCAGCATTTTCAAGCTGATGTGGTAATCTCGGGGATATTATGTTTTATAAATGGTGACAACTATTTCATTTTCAGGGATATAAATCAGTTCACAATTTCACAGAATTTGAACATGTTTAGTGTCACTCCCAAACTATTAAATTGGGAAAGAGGTCATGCCCTCTCGCAGATTAATAGGAACATCCAAATTCAAACCACCGCCTGCTGCCCGCCAGATTTGCTATATCACAACTCTCTAACCTTTATCAAACTAAGTTCTGTACACTAGGGGGTCAATGAATCAGGTACGTTGGTGGTCGTTAACCCTTATATAAATGTACGACAGATCTAGTTTAATTTATGTAAAACTAAAATTTCGCAATATTGTAAGTCTTTCTATAAAGTACAAATGTTTTGGTTCACTAACAGTTTGCTCAAGGTCTCGCAGGGCGCGCCGTTGTGTGGCCCCCGCGGCTGCCGCGAGGCGCGCTCGCCTAGACCGCGGCCACTTTCACTCTCCACCGAGACCATTGGAGACCATTATAGAACCGCTTACACTTGCTGTAACAGTCGCATCACTGTTTAGATTGACGGGTGAAACCTGACACGCCGCGCTACATGCATTTCATACAACCCTGTCATCCGTCTACTACTGCAATTTTTTTTATATGTATCCAATTACGAGATCGATGGAGGTCCGGCAGATAACTTTGTTTACATATTGTATGACAATACACAAAGTAAACGGCAAACTCAACGATTTTCTCGATAATGTAAGAAAAACAAATGAACACTAATGTCAACGACCGAGCGCTGCACGTGAGATTCGGACAGATGTAGAGTATAGTTACTTACCATCCGCATACTTTTGCACAGTCAAATTGCAGTTTACATGCTGTGAATTTTAATTGCAATACAGGACTGTACTGAGACGAAATGAGAGGTCATAACCGAAGCATGATCCAGACGATATTGCATAAACCTGTTGAGAAAATGAAACACAAAGAGTGGTGCGAACACATGTGCACTGTGCAGTATGGTCGCGTGAGGAAAGCGTCGCTGGCTCGTGTGTTGCGGGTCTGATTCCCGGCGGAAGGGTCCCGGAGGAACGCTCCAGGCGGGGTGGTGCGGCAGTGTGCCGGTCAGTCACCGCTCTGCCGGCGCGCCGCGCGCTCGCTGCTGTGTCGTCTTGCGTCGCTCCACGCCGCGCTGCTATTGTTCCGAGTAGACACCTCCTATGTTTATCTGCTACCCTGGTACGCATGGCACGTCTAGTATGAACTTGTGACGTGATCTTTCTGTTTTTCAGACTAGTGCCTCTATCTTTCAGTGGATTGTGACCGTTTATGTGTAAGATAGTGGAAAGTGACTTACTACCGAGGATTTTTATTACTGAGGATTTTTCCGGGAACGCTGCAGAGGAAACTTCTGCAGTAATAACATCAGGTCATTGTTTTCTAAACTTTTTCAAATGTTTCTGTATTAAGTGTTTAATTAATCAACGGGTGAATAACAAACATTAAATAAAACTAAACGTGGATAAGAATATAATTTAGGTTCGTTGATATTTTGTACCAAAGTTATTTTAAGTTCACGAAGAGATTGGAGATGCTTGTATGAAACAAACCTGAAAAATTCTAAAAGTATTTATTTACTTTTCAGAAAGTTAAGTAGTGTTTGTGTTAAATATTGTTTTCCTTAAGTAACTATTAAGTAGACAATTTACGTAGTTAAAACATATCGAGTAGTTATTTTTGACTGTAAAATTAAATCGAAACATTAACAGTAATTATGTGATTAAGTACGTGATTTATTGCACTTCCGCAGACACCCAATTACATTAGCAAAGTGTTTATTACTGTTTTACTTAGTGGTATTAAATGTACCACTAATCATTTAAATAATTTTAAAACAACTTTTTGAAAAAAAAAAATCAAGAAAATCACTATTATTTCGTTACTTAATCATAAATAAGGTAAACTTTTGAAACATCTAATTTGATCTGTTAGAGCAAATTTAATTCATGGTAATTATTGTATTCTCCGCCAAACCCGACGAGACTTTCGATTATTTAAGAAAGTCATACAATTTAGGCCCAGTTTAAAACACCCACCGTAGTATCTACACGTAAACAATTTTATTACGTATCTATATTCTATGGTAATAATTAATATATTATTATGACGCTATAGGTACAAAATGTGGTATGGCCACCATATTTCCTGTATGCGGCTTCAACAGGACCAATATATTCTGAATTCATGACAAAATTCACAAATAAAAATGATTAATCTTTATTTATCTCAATTACATAACATAAACATCTAATAAACGACTTCAATTAAAAAAACTAAAACTCTCCTGTCCTATCTCAAATTAGAAAAAAAACGACAGACGCTACTTTTTTCAGTTTTGCACACTTAATATAAAAAATAACGTATCTATGAATTTTGTCCGCAGCCGTGAAAGCACAATACCTTCACTCAGCACCAGTAGAGATGAGGGAGAAAGGCTGAACGAGGTATCTTGGTGGCATAGGAATAACAATGTAAGTACTAGCTGTAAAGTTTTAGTGCCAAAACCCCACCCACGGACCCTAAACTTCAGTAAGTGCATGATTATGAAACTTCTGCAAATTTTAAGTCGTTTATTAAAAAAAAAATACCTGTACCGTACATTTTGATCGCGTAGGTATTGGATTTTTAAATGAAACAGCTGATTTTTTTTTATAACTGACGAGAAATTTATACGCTAGAATCATGTGCTGAATTCACCGTAACAGGTTGCTCGTCGATGTCTCTGTCACCCTGTACATGCGCGGTGAAACTCAAAGGCATGGAAGTTGATTACATATACAATTAATTATTTTTCTATTTAACGAACTTGTTATTGCTGTGTTATTCACAAACTTGTTATTATTGTGTTATTCACAACCCAACTTTGAACATCTACTCGTAAAACCGTCTCGGACAAGGAGAGAGTAAAATTATAAGATTAAACGAACTTACTTTAAGTGAAGTTCTATCTTAATTATACGAAGTTCCTTGCCCAAGACGGCAGTCACAAAAAACCTCCCACTTATACTTATTAAGTATAATCCCAATAATAAGGGTTGTCCACAAACTTTGCTTTAAACGTAATGACATGTAAACAAAGTTGCTACATGTAGGAATTATTGTTTTTTTTTAGCTTTAAAATTATGACTAAGCGCTGTTACAATCAGCGTTACTAAGGTTAATAATATATAATGGTTACAAGGAATATAAGGATGTTATCTGATATCAAATATTTTGAAACAAACTTGTGTAATAAATAGTTTAGATGATGACATGGACAATGACTGTTTTTATGCCTACTTGCATATTTTTAATGGATACATAATCGCTGAGTTGCGCACTTCAACCTCGATTTAGCGACAAGAGATCGTAATGTTTAGTCCATGCAGGGTACACACTTATGCTCGGTTCCTCTGAACAAAAACGAATTCTTTTGCTTATCAATGGTAGCACTTTTTATTGTTAGACTGAACATATAAATAGATGCATAAGCTAATTTTACCCGTGATATCTACTTCTATATGGGACTCTCGTCTCCTATGAAAACATATTACGTCATAATTGTAACCGATAACGGTCCGTAAATTATAGGAATCGGCAGTTAATGATAATAAATAGACCTACATGAGAAAGACGAAAGGAGAATTCAAAGAAAGTTGTAATCGATAGAATAGAATATTTATTTGTAAACAATGTAGGTACAAAAAATCGAAAATCCTTGCTACAGTTGTGAGGAATCCATGAAAATTCTACCTATTTGGGATACTTATTGCATATTCACCTGACTGATGCTTTTCTGAAATCGATACTAAATGAAGATTGCACTTCTTAAAAGAATTACATCGCAGTGTCGGTAGAAAAGCTTCCGAGAAGGGAAAACCGAGACAAGTAGAATCATATAACTGACATTATGATAGATTGATATTTAACTAAGCATCTCGAGATGCTGCTGTACGATAGCCAACTTCAGGAATCACGGGTACAAAATCAAATCAATAGCTTCCGCTTATCATTTGCCAAAACCTACCAAAAAGCCAACCAGCCTGCTTCTCTTTTAAAATAAAGGAAATGTTACAATATAGTTTTGTACTCAATCACGTCGTCGATCGTCCACAGTGTGTTGCACTAGGCACATACTGTGGACGATCGACGACGTTCCACGAGACTAAGGCTATGAGGTCATCATGACGATTCGACGCGAGCTCCGATACCTACCAACACGTCACGAGTTACGCGGTACAGCCAAACTGACGCGAATATATTTTTAAGCCCACACAAGTGCACGTGCGCGATTCAATCCAAATATACATGTATTTTCATATCTATTATTATACTTTTCTTGTTTAAAGTGCAGTTAGTTGACAACTTTTTGGCATGGTTTCTTTCTAACATCTTCCGCATAAGGCTATGTGACGTCATCGTTTACTCCTTTACTGATCAGATTACTTGGTCGGATTGTAGTATTTGATGTATATTTTCTTATTCACTTATATAGGTGACTTTAGGTCAAAAATGTAGTGACAGTTGATGTCACTGCTTTTAAATAATATTATTAGAGGTAGCGCATTCGCACCATTTACATACAATATGTAAATGGTGCGAAAGTGAATGATTCACACTTTTTAAACTGCAAATAACTCGGCTCCTAGTAAAAAGGACCTGCTGATAATTGACAATTTTCATTATCTCACATACAAAATACACAGAAAATCGGTAGCTGCAATATCTAAACTTAATTAAAATCATGCAAACGAAGCTAAACCTCTTGTATTAAGTGTTTATTGAGCTAATATTGTTCAGCTTTAAATGAGAATGCACCTGCGGTTAGTTGAAGAAGGTTGGTATTCAATTACCGTAAAGTATTCTTCAAGTGATTAATAACAATTAAATGTAATAATTGCACATTCTTGTACGGTCGTTCAACCGGTGACATGAGATAACATCGTAGGAGAACTTTGTGCAAGCACGCGTTTTTAGAGACTTCGTCCGGCACCTGACTGTACACGTCATCTTTCCTTTTAAAAATGTCGAAGAGCAAGTACTAACGGTTCTAAGAATGAGTCTATTGAGGAACGTTGTAAGTAATGCTGAATTCATATCTGGATCCATTTTAGTTTTGCTAAGACCACCATTAATATAACGCACGCCAGAAAAGACTGCGAATAGATTAAATTATATAAATAAAACAATTGTCACTCTATCAGCTGTAGTGAATTCTATAATTCATATCATAGTTATCAAGTGTAGTGAATTCTATTAATCTGCTTCTAAACGACGAAGCAGTTGATCACCGTACCTATATAATGGCAACATGGAATGTAAAATAATCAGAGACTAAGCTAGTACAAATAGCAGCTTGTCTATCATTTGAGAAATACCAGTAACACAGCTAAATAACCTCAAATTGTCAGTCAGTGTCAGTCAGTCCATGGCCTGTTTCAATATCAAATACAGTTTTCTTAGTAAAAAGTAAAATGAATGAAATCTAAGGTAGATTGTGATATTCTAACGCACTGATTAACAAAAAGAAAGTTTTAACTTTCGAGCATGGTGCTGCATTACAAGGATTAACATAAGATATAGTACGGAAATATGATACGGAAAATATCGGAAAATTTAAAGCATACAATGAATGGGGAAGTTCCATTATTCTGCCGACAAAAAAAAGGAAGTCTTTTCTTTACCACGATGTAAAGTTCTTATTTGCCTTTCAGAAATTAACCTCCTCAAATAGTACTGGCTGCTTCACTATGTTTACTCACAATATAATGCATTACAAAGTGCTTTCAGCCATGCGACAATATTACTAAACAATATATCGTTGCAAATTGCTTTCTCTTACAACACAACACAACTTTTCGCCAAGTATGAACGAGACCAATCGGTGTTGGTGCCACTACATCCATGTTCGGCTATAACACACTACACTTAATGGTGGTGATAATGAACAAATTGGAAAAGCTTTCTAACTTATCGGTTCAGTCCCTCAAGACTTTTACTTAACGCACACAGATAGTTATAGTTTAATTTTCATCCACAGATGAGTGAAAAACATTCAACGACCATTATTTAAGTTCTGTTGCACGTTCTCAATTTTAGATATTAGTTGAAACTATGAATGTATTCTAAACAAAATTATTCTGCGAAACTATTGCCGGCCAGTATATACACGCACAACGCATTTTGCGCGTGCGGTGCGAGCAATAGTAGATCTATAGTGAGAGTGGTAGGATTTGGAATTGCGTGGAGAAACTCGGTGCATTGTTGCAGGAATAATGCACTGACGGCAGTAGTTTACGAGGTCTTTCACCGGCCACATTATATAGGTCAGTTAGATTAGCAACGCTCCCCGCACTCTCAACTAGTACTCGCAGCTATCGCTTTGAAATTATGTATTTTTCTATATGATTAGAAATTTACATAAACACCACCGCAAAATCAATGCCTAAGCAACCTAGGAGAGAGATTGAATCATTTTTTAAAAACATCGAATGTCCTCGACCGGACTAGAAGCTGTAAACATGAGATAAGTACACAAACATTATAGAATCGGCACACCTGTGCTTGTGCGAAGGGTTACGCAGAGGGTCCTATTGTGTCCGTTTGTACATGAGGGGTCGCATGTGGCAGGAGACCCGTCTATGACCATTAATTGAGAACATGTCCAAACTGTGTATTTTTATAATATATTTTCAATTCTAAGGTTTTAACGTAGAAGACCTTAAAGTTTTGCACTAAGAAGGCCGCATATTTATTATTGGCTTGTAACTGCCCTCATTTTTGCTCTATTCCTTCGCGTAGGTAAATAGTCGAGGGCGTATCACGAAAGGACAACGTACAGATAAACCAGAGATATACTTGAGAGTAAGCTACGTTTATTTTTACCACTCCTACTCAAATACGCCTACTTTCTCATAAACATGTACTTATCAAATTTTAATAAAATCACTTGCTCAAGAATCCAGTTGGACAAAAACCAATAAATTCATACATTTATAAAGAAAAATAGTAAACAAAAATAACTTGTAAACAATAAAACTGAGTATAATATATGAAGTTTGCTCTCGTAGTTACTTATTTTCTTAACAATAGAAGTTCTTTAATTGACGCCGGATGACGTAAACGCTAGCCAAACATGATTTTATCAAAATCATTTAACCAAATCAGGCTGAAAAGTGCTGGTTGTCAAATCAGCAGTTTTGAACGTCAAAATAACATAACACAGTCACAAATAGACCGAAACTCAACCCAAGAAAATCACTCAAAAATCACTCAAAAACGACTTACTCTAATTTGAGGCTTCTGCATAAACGTAGCAATCACTTAACACATCATGTTAGTTAAAATGTCAGCGGGTAATTCCATAAAAGCCAATTCTCAGAAGAAAACTAGTATTTACATATAAGAAGGCGTTGCAGAAATACTAGGTTAACGATTTGCTGCGTTGCTCTGCTACTAGGGTCTAACTCGCCCTCGATACGAACTGCATTGTTTTTGTTCCTTATCGCCTTATTATTGTAGCACATACTATTCTGCCATTAATTTACTGTTTTCATGTCCCACATCTCACATCAGCAATCAATGTTACTTCACTGATATGCAAGCTTTATTATAAGCTTTACTTTTTTATTAACTGGGCCAACGTAAATCTTGGTCGTTAGAGCAAGGAAGCGAGCATCGTTTGCGAAGCTACTTATGAAGCTGTAAATGAAATTTCTCGGAGTCGGGACTTAGCTAAATCGGTTCGCCGCCCCGAAAATGTTAGGTTTGTCCCTTTTAATCAGAACATCCGTTCACGAAATGAAATTCTCAGCCCTAGGCCCTTTGCGAAAGTATTTTTTCGTTCAATTACTACACATTTTTGTTAGGACCATTTTTTTATATATTTTGCTGAATGTTACGTAGATTAGACACTAATTGTAATTGGCTAAAGTCATTGAAGCCCGGATAACCATCAATTGGAAACTGAATTAAGTGTTCAAGAATTTCCCGAAGATTCGTCGGAGACAGAACGGATTTATTGTGGAAATGGTGGCGTTCCGCAAGCCTCCAGACTAGGCCCGCCCCACTTTCAGGAGGTCACCGTCCGATCGTGAACTCTGCACTCCGTTCGATCGCTACCGCCCTCGTGTTTTTATTATTCCAACATTTTTGGACCTATGCAGGTTGTTTTCCGAAAATATAAATCCGCAAAGGAATGTAGAATTTATAAGTTCTGCAAATATCGTTCGTCGTAATATCAATCTTGTATCTAGAATTACTAAGGAAAAACTTGGTACAAAAAAAAGTCGCTAATGAGATTCGAATGAACTCTTTTGCGACAGATATTTTTAGACATCAGTATACCTACCTGCGTACGTGCAAAGTTCATTTTAGTGGTTCAATATTCCCTAGCTAAGAGAAAGATTTCGTCAGCCACCCCATTGCGATTCGGCCAACCGCACGAGTCTGTGCGAAGGGGTCAATGTCCGCGAGTGGTATATAGGTCAACTGAAGGCGCCTCATCGTCTGTGTTATGTCAGCCTGGCTGTGCCACGCTAATGGTACGCGATTTTGGCTTTAACCACTTTTAGAAAACTCTTTCAGAACCCGTTCCGAAAATAGGTACCTATTGTCAATTTTACTCCGTATTCTTTCGTGACTTTTACGATGAACACGGCATTCATACATCAATTCATAACCGGTTATTTTATTATGAATTATTTATAAAGTCGCCAGTTATACGAAAGGGGTTAAATTATAACTGGATTATGAAACATTTCATGCAAAATATATCCTGATCAACCTGGATTAGAAAGCTAGACCGTTAACCTCCATTGTTATTTAAAAATGCAACATTTGATATTTTGCGGCTTGACAATAGCTTCGCCAACAATGGTCAATGAACCCATAGGAAGTGGAGCTGGTTTAATTGTCAATTTTCCACATGTCTGATCACGACCTTAGGTTCGATGAGATACCTTAATTCAAATGCTTAGCAGCTGCTACGCATCATGAAGCAGCGAACACTTAACCTCATTTGTTGGTTAACTGCATTATAAGTCGGCTGATTTGAGGAGGGCTAGTGTGGTTAAGACTAGTGGTGGTACATTGATGTCTCTTGGTTTATTGGGATTATAGTGATGCATAGAGTGGTCGGCTGCTGCGCGCGGGCAAAAGGGAAAGTGTTCGGTTCTTCCTGCTCGCACGCGGAAGCGTTTAGTTTACTCGTAACGGCATTTCGCGTCGCTGCACCGACTAGTGTTGCAACATCTACCGATGAGTCTAGTGTGAAAGGTATAGTCACAGTCTAGCTAAGACACTCATTTATCAGTCTGTGAGTCAGAAAGCTATTTATGTGAATGTCTCCAGAAGGTGTTGCCAATAGATATACAGTAAAACCTGGTTAAATGGGGTCTCAAGGGGCCTAGATTTTTTTCTCACTTATAGAGGCTTCTCATTTACCCAGTTTCAAAATAAGCAGGTTTACATCACAGTTGTCTTATTTATAGAGGAAAAACAAACCCTTAGATAGTACTGATAAACAAAGCAAACATGGAAGAAATTAGACTGTTTGTAAACAAGCGTGTCATAACTTGTCTAAACCTGGTAAATTGTCTCACTTATACGGGTTATTGAGCTACGAAGTCCCAATTATAGAGGAAAAAATTCATGAAACAGAAGTGAAAACTTAAATATTAACGTTGTGCATTTTTTATATTTTGGAATGGTTAGGGAATCATTTTGCACGAATTGCTTTAATTATCAGTATAAAAGTACTATCATTTATGTCGTAGAATACAATATTTATTTATTGCGCTATCTTGCACAAACATGACAATTTATATTACATTAAAAAGTTTATCTCTCAGAAAAATCAACTTCCATCCATAATTTCGACGACTTTTTCACCATCATTATTACCAGAACCATTATTTTATTAATTTTTTTAATTTTTTCACGTCCACCGGAGGTGTGCCATATGTTCCACCAGTTATCTGTAGTTCCCAAATTGCAGATTTATTGTCGAGAGATGTACCTTCAAGTCTATCAATACATTCTAACTACAATTCTAATTAATTCATTAATTTAAGTTAAGTTTGTTTCTGTAACATAAACACACACGAACATTCGCGCAAGCACCCTGCCCCACCTAAACTAAACAACAGGCGCAGGCATACATTTTCGCCGCGCCGTAGAAAGAGAGGGGGATACTTCCTCACCTACGCCGCGCCGCCGGCTGTGTACTCACCATCAGTCTTACGAATTTTCGATCAGGGTCACGTGTCCTGACGCGAGTTTTACATTTTTTACCCGTTACAAAAAAAGTGTACAACGCCGCTAAAGAAGTTTTCACTTCAATAATTTCAGCTAACGAGGTTTGAAAATTCCCAGCAAAAGAATGCAAAAGTGTCCGGACTTCATTGTAGTTATCAATAACAGAGGTGTCTCACATATCCAGGGCCCACTTAACCAAGTTTCACTGTGTATAGAATTTGACAATACACATTATTTATAGTAACGTAATACTAGGTAAAATTAAAGTAACTTTAGCACTCAAAATAATCTAAAAATATGCAAGTGCTCCATCTTTGCAATTTGAGAGCATTCCCTTCATATTGCAAAGGTTTTCTTGTTTTCAAACATATCTAAAATATTCATCAGTTACTATATCAGTAACGTAACTCACCTCAAAGCCATCCAGAACTCGTAACTTTAAAATTCATTAACGATCTACAAAAGCGATCTCTCCAAAATTTCGATCACGGAATAGGAACCAACGAACTTACGGCAAAAGTTTCTCGAATATCCGGTAGAGTCAGCTTGAAGGAAACCGTAAGCCGCTTATTAGACCCGCTGACATAAACTACTGCACTCAACTGCTCTAAAATGCACCTCGAACTTACGTAATATTTGAATCAATAAATCAAATGAATTAGGCTAATTACAGACTGTCGGTGCTAGCCTCGTCTCGTGGCATTCACTCATCATCAACAGTTTTACTTTCGTTGAACGATCACGTCGCGTCATGCACTCTTACCGAGACGGAAACTAGCCATCATCGTGTACTGTTACACTCAGCACGATATTATAAACTATTGTTTGGGAAAATTACTATTATTTAACTATCATGAAACTTGATGAGTAAATTGCGTCGTAATTTCTCAATTTTCGTAATATAACTACGTATCCAAATATGTTTACGCAAATAAATTGCTATTAATAAGATTTGGTTAAATGTTTCATTTTGCGATAGCTGTAAACATAAAATATTATAATAAGTTGCTCCTTAAAATAGACAGTCGGCTCAATTAATTCTATTAACTACTTTCACTTTAGAAATAAAGCTTTAACAAATGAACAGTCGTACCGAGATCACATTTTAAGATAACAGAGTTTCATTAATAAACAAACTAATTATTCCGTTACACCGACAACAAACACGCATCCGAGATCGTTAATCGCCTGTATTCATTACCGTGGCACAACAAAGCGTCGGTGTGAACTGTGGCCAGCCGTGCAGCCGTGCAACTCGACTCTTCCGCATTTGCTTCCACTTTCTCCGCCTCCGCTGCGCTTTGAATGTTCACTGCAGAATTATTTTGCTGAAGGAAAATGCCGCGAGTGCGCGCGAGAAATCTAACGCCTGCTTTATGTTCTTGATTGCACCTTTTGCTATCTTTATTTTTATATACTTTTTGTTTTTATTAGTGTGTACGTGAATAATGTGTTCAGAATGCAAAAAAACTACTTTTTTTGCCAAAAGCAAACGGTGTGGTCGAAAAACCCTCTTACAAAGCCGCTAAGGATGCGCACGCGGCTCTAATCGTGGAGGTTTAGGTAGATACCATAAGAACTTTAGGACCTTTAATATATCAATGCAATAATTAAAATGAAAGAATTAGCTTTTTATACTTTGATGATTCCAGCCTATTGCAATACAATAATAATAAAAGCTTTATGATTTAATAGACAACGCAACACTCGCAATACGGAAAAACATTTAAAAATCAATTAAGTCTTGAAAGTATTCGCTTATTTCTTGTCGTCTCCAATAGCAATGCCTATTATTAATTTATTACTTCCCTATATTCTCTTGCAGAGGCAGGAGTATCGAGCACTTTCACTGGGTAATTTCTACCGTTCTTTATACAAACCGCGTAGACATTTAAATAGTAACTAAGTGAATGCGAGTGAAGTAATGAATTATATAACTAACTAGATGCACCCATTAGCGTTTAATTCAATATATAATTAAGTGTTACCATGAGTCTGGCGTGTTTGCACGTGTGAACTGAAGTTTCGATAGATTTATAAAAGAGAAACAACATGGTATCACGGAGAAATTAATCGAATTGTTTTGACTTAGGGCCAATTTTTCAATCATTATATAACTTTTGTGCTTGTGGCTAAGTAATAACAGCCGCACGGGTCGATCGATCAGGTTAAGCTACGTTTGCCGCGATTGGTCCGTGGATGGGTGACCATCTTCACATACCAAAACCCCTCCGTGCCTCGGAAAGCACATTAAGCCGTTGGTCCCTGACATTCGTTACGGGTAGTCAAAAGCCCGAAAGTCTGACAACCAGTCTTACCAAGGAGTATCGTATTACCCAGTAACTGGGTTGTGGACGTCAGATAGGCAGTCGCTCCATGTAAAATACTGGTATTCAGCTGCATCCGGTTAGACTGGAAGCCGACCCCAACATATTTGGGAAAAGGCTAGGCAGGTGATGATGAGCCTGTGTTGTCCCACTGCAAAAGCAGGGCAAAAGCCTCCCTTTCCTTTTTTCCACTCAAAACTATCTTACGCCAATCTGGACCACTCAGTTTAAAAAAGAAACGAAAAACTTAGTGCAGTATTTCCTAATCACGTTTTAAATTTTCAAAGAATAAATCGGAAGCAGCTTTGTAAGATCATCCTTCATTCGTTTTCCATCTGTTACTAATTGTACTATAAAGTAGTACACGCATGTAATGGCGACAATGTAGCGGCGCGGGCGCTCGTAAATATATTCAAGTTAAAGGCAATATATTAGGCTTCCGACTCAGCACAGATACGGATCACAGGATTTACAGATTAGACCGCCGCGATGTAAGAGTTGCCGAGTGAAACTGGGTAGTTACGGACTTGCGATGCTAATAAGGTTTTGTCTGAACTTTATCACTGGAACCATTGCTGATGCTGTTCTCATGATTTCATGGCAGTAGCTTTGGTGTGATGATAACAACGGTGTAATTGCCAATAGTAGCAATAGCTTTCATTTTGACAGTTCAACAACATTCATTACGCTATTTACGTTGTTGAGCAGACGTTTCGAACATATGAAGCAATGGATTAGCAATATCCTTCAAAATGATTCAAATTGTAATTGAAAGTGTGTTACGTAATTAGGATGCTGCAGTTTTACCATCACTGGGTAAGTGAAATTACCCGGAATTCCGGATATTGTTGAGCCATCAAGGACATTGCTTTATTGATTACATATCGGTTAAACTTGACTTCCACTAGTACTAAATTGGGAACGGCCTCCTGATGATATTGACTAATCTCATTTCATAGAATCTAAAAGCGAAAAATATCTGACCTTCACCATTTTAAGGGCTTCACAGATAAAACATCATTACCAAGCAGCTCTTTGCACTGAATATAAACAGTTCACGTATATACTCCTAACTGGTCTCGCTCCGAATGCGTCCTAGCACGTATGGAACGACCTTAAGGCTCGGATCAGGCAGCAAGCTTAGTGTCATCTTGGAAATGCATTACATGTTGCCAGACAGCAGGACATGCATTAGTAACAATGACACAATACAAAGAAAGTCTGCCCTTGCAATAAGTACCATATTGTTTTGGCAGTCATTTTTATTATTATCACCGGTCGGTACATGGTGTGAAGAAAGTTTTGGGTATGAATATTGATGTCTATAGTGTGGGAAAGACGAAGAAACGATAGATGTACTATGTGAAAGATGACTTGGCTAAAAAGAGGGTGACGACTGTGATGACGACGTAGCTGGGGAAAACAAGAAAAGCAACACCAACCCCAAATATTATACAAATTGGGATAAAGTCAGAAGAATTATGATGATTGTAATCATTGAAATAGCTCAATTCTACGATAGCGTAGACGATGCCGTTGCCGATACGGATAAATGACTTTATTTGGAAAACTGTGAAACTCTGCAATTTGAATGATATGGTTTTGAATCCAGGAAGGCAATCCTCGTAATTTTAAGAACGTTCACAGTCTGTTCTCAGCCTCAATCTGTCAAAAATATTTCCCTACATTTTTACAAGTCTTTGACATTTGTTTGTCGCCGAGATGAGACTCCAACTAGATTATGAACGTTTTAAATTACGAGAATTTCCTTCGAGAACCCAACAAAACTGCCGAATTCTTGAAAAAGAGAATACTTAATATGATTAAGGTTTTCAATAGCGCTGACACATTCAACTTCGAAAATATTGGGTCACAATAATATTATGACGCATCAAGAGGTTTCTGACATTAAAGTTTGATCGTGGCATCTTCTACCTATTTATTCATCAGCTTTCTTACGAATTCACATAATTTCCTTTACATATTTATCCCACAATGTATTCATATTAACAGTTGACAGGCTCATACATATTTGTCGTTCGTTATAATGAATACTAATCATAGAAATCTTAAACGCCACCTCTCTGTCCGACAATCTGATGTTAATTTTATTAATCTATTTTATTTGAATATTTATCAACTGTATAAACTCTGCGCTATGTTAATTATCCTTATATGTTACTAATTATTATTACTGTTGAAGTTTACTTCCGGTTTGAGCAATCCTCGATTCAACTTTCGATTATGAACCGAATCGATTTAGAAATAATGTTTAAATTTAGCTGCATCACCGTCAAATCCAACTTACCAATTTTCAATATTTGACACATAGGGCTGAGCATCTCAGATCTCGATAGGGCTCAGAATCTTTTGAGGACTGTTTGTCACACTTTGACAAACAATCCTCAAAAGTAGCATCTCGGTCTTTGAAAAGGATTTTCGTGAGTGTAACACGCAAAGGGCCTGCAAAGAGCCTTAGAGAATTTAATCTAAAATGAAACGAGACACTGTCCGGGAAGTGTACGGCTGCACTATAGAAATACAGTCACGGATTGTCCCCGGGAGATGTAAGTCTATTGTAGGAGATAGATGTGGAAACGAGTTGAAATATTTTAATGAGAGTTTTATGGAGTACAAACTGGAATAAATAGGCGAAGTTAAAGCGATTTATGGGTGTTATTGATTGTTGTGTTATTATAGTAGGGAAGTTCTGGTCTGATATAATTTAGATTGCCAACGAAAATAAAAAAAAATAAGTGGCAAGAATGGGGACTTCCTTGGAAAATACTTAGATACTATAGCTATTTCTAGAGGTCGACGTGACAGTTGGCTTCAGGAACAGGGTGTGAGGGAAACATTCAGCTTCGACCGGTACCCGGAACAAGAATCGTTGCCCCTGAATGGTCATATAATAGTGGTTGCGTAGGTGCGATGACACGTCAGCGTAGACGGGTGCGAGACGACGACGTCACGGGAGCGCCGCCCGGCCGCGGGTTCATCGGCTCGCGCCAGGTGCGTTCACACGACAACCATTATTTCCCGTTTTTCGCGCTATTTATTATAATGACATTATTTTATTCTACACCGATTCGGCAATGCCCCTATACAGCGTCAAATTAAATTAGCTAGTGAAACTGCACAGATGTGATGAGTGTCGATATCTAAACCAATTTAAAAAAAATTTTAGGTGTCCTATTTTTGAGGTTAACGGCCGCTGCTAGTGTAGTTACATTAAGGATGAGTTCAGAAAGTCAGTTTTTTTGAGTTTCGCTACCTAATTTAATTTGATCCTGTATACCAGGTGTCTGAATTTGTTATTATCTACAACTGAAAGCCTGCAGAGGGCGTGGGAGGCAATGATATTTCCCGGAGTTCTGTTCAATCTATTTCTAAAACAATGATCGCGCTCGCGTATTTATTTTAAATTTATGAACACTGTTTTACTTCTTCAACGACTTTAGACAGCCTAGAGTATTCGATAGTTGATGACTAATAAGGCAATTTATTACTGTAATGATTCAGAACAATTTATTTGTATATCGCTTTATTAAATGGGTAATTAGAGGCTGTCACTGGCCGCACGACAGCTGCCTGACCCAATGAATATCAAAGTAAAAGGTATTTTCAATGAATCGTCAATATTTACATATTTAGTTATTTATATATTATTTTGAACAAAAATCAAAAATCGTAGAGCTTTAATTCGTTACTATGACTTTAGAAGAACTGAAGTACTATAAAAAACCGTTTTTTTTCTTTTGTTTTTAGCTAAATACTTAACTTAACAACATTTTCAGTAAACTTCAGTTACAAATCAGTGTGTAAACAGCCGCTACATTAATCGGTTGTTTCATGAATAAATCATAAAGTCAACACATTATAGATGCCGTATAAAAATTCGTTCAAAACCGAAGTGTTTAATTGATTTGAATAATATGGAAATCGGTACGATAGCGCGCAATATCCGCGGGAAAGAGACAGACATAGGTCTGTGAGGACCGCGCAGCTGTGCTAAGGACGGTCGTTGGCCCCACGGACGCCCGCAAGTGAACTCCGAATATTATCGTGTGCGTTTATTTATTGTATTGGTCCACTCTCAGAGATCCCGCTCATTAATTCCTTCGTGGTTGCACTACTGCCGATTGACGCACTGTTACGAGATCCCAGGTAATTATTTCCAATAGATTAGTGTTGCAATATCAGCTTTCAGTTTTGTCGCTTATATGTAACTTTAGAACGTATTTCGTAGTGTGTAGTTAAGGCGCTAATGTTATTATTAGAATTGTTTCAATTATGTCATGTGTTTATGTCGTTACGGCCAATTAAAAAGCTAGCTAAGTGTCTCATTATTTTTTAAAGTAATCAATTATTTGTTTATTTGTTTTTTTCACTTACGACATATTTTGTCTAATAGAGTTACACAACATTAAATAGTTACAGGAAAAATCAGGATTACTTCCTACCTAGCTAAACCTTATTAAATTCATATTATTCATTTAATAATTATGACCCTAATTCTAACTCACCAATGACATTAACACTACAAGCTGACGTTGACATTGAAAATGACGTCATCATCGGTACATATACTAAATTCTTTTCCTATAGTTTATCGCGAGGTCATTGGCTCGGTGACGACTCCTGCGCCGGTAAACTCGCAGCCGGGTTACTCATTAATACAAATAATAACTAAAACAATAGAAACAAAGACAATGATTAATCATTTCTTGTTGTAGAATTTATCGAGTATGCCATAGACCCATGGTTTTGATTAACTTGCGTTTATAAAGGTCTCTCTATTTACCTGAAATCGCGAACAAAAAAATATTAGCTGTTCCTTACATTTTGACGAGATAGACGCACTTTCAGGTTTTGGTCCCATAATAAAAGTTGTTCGTTATGATGAGTACAATGACCCCTTAAGAGATTTCATATATGAATAGATAAAACTTACAGAAGACAAGACAAGACAAGACAACAACAACTGACAAAGTCAAGATTCTTGGGCAGATAATAGTGAAATACGATAATTTTTAGCAATTTCTGACTTTTTAAATATAGTGTCCTAGTTCACCTGAACTGATTATCATCTACACATCATCTGTAAATGAAAATTTACTTAGGTCGAGCTGTAATTTTCCTCCTTAGTCGTTCACTTTTGACAGAGTGGTCGTGGTTGATGACTCTGCATTTTCTTTGGCCAAAGCAGCCCTCGCGATGCTCCTCCACTCGCGATGTCATTTTCACGTGGGACTAATTATATCCAATCTTTTCTGCTCTTTTCTAGAACGGACACTAGAATATCTGAGTTACTACAATATTTGGCGGCTGATCTCGACTCGAACTTCGAAGTATAAAATGTAATACATGGATTATTGTCATATGATTAAATCCATAAAGTAAAGTAAAAGACATGCAATTCTAAATAATATCACAAATATAAAAACGTTGGAAAATTCTGATAACAGTAACTTGTATAGTTAGTTTATTTATAACGATAAACATTGCGATGATCTTGAAACAAAGTCGGCAGGTTCATGGACGTGTGCGTCACTTCCCTGATGACATTGAGGATAAGTATGCATACAATACAATACATAATACAAACACATAGCGGTACTTAATACAAGCTACAGTGGAATCAGGGACTTTTACAAAAAAAAGTAAGCTCAAAAACTAAAACCCGACCATTGAAAAACGCTCTAAAAAGTATGAAACATGATAATATTCTCATCTGAAATTGTTATGTACAAACTATTCAATATTTATCGTCTATTAAATAAACAATTTACGTCTAATATATTTTAATGTATTTAATACATATTCATAGTAATTTTGAGAGGATAACCGTGATCGTATGACACCTACCCTAACAAAACAATACATTCTAACAGTAGTAAGCGATCAAAGCTTTGAGGCAAAGTGGTATACAACCACGGTTATCCTCTGAACATCACTATGAATATGTATTAAATATATTAATAGTACATTATGATATAAGTGCGGTAAGTTGAAAATTACAGCTGAGGCGATATTGCTAGCCCGAGCCGTAGGTGAGGGCTATAAGAAAGCAGAAGCTGTAATTATCAAACCGCACGTATGTCATACGACGTTTTATAACACATTTGTGAGGAAATAAATAAAACTCGGACTTTCTTAAACGAATAAATCTTTAATTACTTGTTAAAACAGTTATTAAAATTCGAACAATATGTAAAATTAATTATTACGTTGCCAGTTGGCATTTTTAATGTTGTCAAGATATTACTCGTATTATTAGTTGCAATTTAAATTCTTTTGTTTATGGCAAAGGCATAAAAAACAGCCAGTATTACTAATAAAGTAAATTAATACTTTTGTGTTTTTGTTACAGATACATGGTTGTAATTAATTGTCAAAATTAATTAAATTAAAGAATTAAATGTTTATTTATTATATTTTATCTCCCAAAGTTAATTTTATTCATAAAATGTTGACCACTTTTCTGACATAAAAACTCTTTGCTAAGATTTTAAAAAGTACCGTTCGTTTTAGACGGAGCATCTTGATAAACCGTGCGCTTTACATTACAATTACGCACAAGTACGTAATGAGATACATTACGATATTGAAATTGGTGCACTAAGAGACATTTTACGAGCAAATGTGTTATAAAATATATTACGTGTAAGTTGCTTATTTAACAACCAACACGGCGTGATTAAATTTTTTTAGGTCTTGACATTATGTCCGCTAGAGGGTGCCATATTCAATTTAATGTGACGTCACATAGCCTATAACCAGCAGACGGTCAAGTCGCTTCCAACGATACCTCATTTGTCAAATTATGACACGTAGTTTAGAAGTTATGAGGGAACAGATGAACAGACATACATACCGGTATCGCTGTAGTCGGGTAAAAAAAAGGCTTGAGCACTTTGAAAAACGGCTCAATGGTCGATCATTGATATACCTATTTCAAGTAAGTGTTATTAGATATTTGAATAGCAATCGTGCCTTGTAGAAACATAGGTATTTCATTTACATGTTAATAACTTATTTTTCCTGATACAGTAAATGTATCTACAATAATGACTTAATTCTATTAGATTGTAAAACTTCAATTGAAATAGTCATAATAAAAATGTACAAGTATTCAAAACGGTTCGCTGCACAGTGCACAGTCTCGATACAAGCGACACGTAACGTTATGTATAGCCGTACACTCGTACAGTGGTAATATTTTCACATTAGCGAGTAAACATCGGTGTGATTGGACGTTTATCTGAACATGTGTAACGTTTGATATCTGGAGACGGGCCCTGCGGAGTCATTGTCACGTATGCTGTGCAAACAGCGACCATTGTGGACGCACTGTTTACCAACCTTATCAATAACATGCCAGGCCCGGTGCTATACCTCCAGCTGTACGAGCGATGCTATCAAAGAGAGTCTTCACTTCTTTTACCCAACATCCTCCGGTCACAACATTAGAACTCGAAACTATGGCAGGTTACTTGAATGGTGACGAATGTCCGGTTCTGCGAAATTGTTGGGAGCCTACGGATTTCCCATTTCTTGGTTTGGTGTCCTCATAAAGTTGTGTTTTGTTTTGAAAAGTTTTAGAAAGTATGGATGACGTTTTCCTTTTTTTTATAACACATTATGCTATGGCAATAGTACAGAATTTCGCGAGGTCTTCATCAGTCCTAAAATAACTTTCCTCATTCCTACATATCACTATTCTCATTCATACCTTTTCACATAAAATCGTTTTCACAGCTCGGCTATAAATGGGCTTGCTCGCTATATTACGGTATGTTCCATATCTTGTAGTGTAGTAATTGTCATGCCGTCAGCGGGTTCAAGTTCGGGCGGACGACAATGAACTTGGCCGGCCATGACTCACGCATGCCAACCATCGGAGTTACGAAACCATAAACACTGAGCATCTGTGCGAATGCAACTGAATGCAATTGACACGGCCATTGTCCACGCACGCCCTTGACGATTGAGATTGATTGGACTTTATTACCTTCGGCCAATCAAAGAGAACGAATTACTGCCTAAAAATGTTTTGGCCAGTAATTTCGAGTGGTCGTAATGGCCGTTGATAGCATGTGTTCCTTTTCCAAGAATATTTGAGTACGCGACTTGTTTTTGTTTTTCTTTATTCAAATGTCTGCATTGTTTATGTGTCATTATAATTTCGCATTTAACTGCGTATGCATCGCATGTTGGTTGACTTGACAATGTTACATGGCGTACACTCTTTTCTGCATGACGATAATAACTAAACGACGCTGATAACTGAAGTAAATATAACTATGCTAACAGTATTCTGAACGGCTAAATGTTCGATTATTCGTTATTAATCTTGTGGTCACAGAGGGGCTTGTGGTTAAGTAATAACAGCCACACGGGTCGAACGATCAGGTTAAGCTACGCTTGCCGCGGTTGGTCCGTGGATGGGTGACCATCTTCACATACCAAGACCCCTCCATGCCTCGGAAAGCACGTTAAGCCGTTGGTCCCGGCTGTCATTCGTGGATCTTTGACAGTCGTTACGGGTCGTCAGTAGCCCGAAAGTCTGACAACCAATCTTACCAAGGGTTATCGTATTACCCAGTAGCTGGGTTGTGGAGGTCAGATAGGCAGTCGCTCCATGTAAAATACTGGTATTCAGCTGCATCCGGTTAGACTGGAAGCCGCCCCCAACATAGTTGGGAAAAGGCTAGGCAGATGATGAATCTTGTGGTCACAGCAGATGTAAGCTTGCTTTAGAAATTGAAAAAGATTATCTACACTTAACCAATTAAAGGTATTCACATGTGAAGTGAAGGTATTGCATTAGCAAACACATTACTTATTGAAAGTAAGAAGTAGATTTTACTAGACGACATAGCTTCAGCCCGCGACTTTCGCATAGTTCGCCTTAGTTTTCGCTTAGCGTTATTTTTGACTTTTTTTGTTTACTCGGCTCCTAGTATGCAGTAAGATGTTAAACAACTTATAACCTTCCTCTAGAAATTGAGCTATCAATTGCAAACATAATTTTTCAAATCCGAGCCGTAGTTCCAGAGATAAGCGCGTTCAAACCAACAAACGAACAAAAATCAAATATCAGGCTTTATTATTATTATTAGTGTATTAGTATAGATGAAGCTAAATTTGTCAAGGAAAAGTTTTACTTCTTGTACCTATAATTAAATAGTAAAATTATTTGAATGTATTTTCGAATTAACTTTTATAATATGTCAGCGTTTTCATTTCATAAAATAATTGAGAAGCCTAATAGGTACATATAATCAACGTTGTTAAGCTAAACCAATTACAGTCCGCTACAAAGCGAAAACACAACTGCCAAATATTTTACCGTTATCGTACGATCCTTCACTTGTAGTAGGGTAGCTCCACGTAATAAACGTCAAATATATACAGATATCTATGTTATATAGTACCTATCTATAGTAAGATTGTGTAACCTTGGCAAAGCGACATCGTAATTCAGAATAGCTAAACTTCAGGTCGATGATATTCTCAATTTAACGGTTTTGAAGCACGATTAGATTTGTTTTTGAGGTGCAGTTTTTAAAATAAATGTTGCGGAGTAGACAAGATAGATTTTCTTCTGTCAATCCAGAATTTTAGTTCTATAAAATATATTTTAGTTATATAAACAATTTATTTTGTATGCCAATATCTTCCAAGTCCTACACGGTTTCATATTTAGGTACGAATAGGTATGGAAGCAGGGAAACTTGTAAGAATGTGACCATGTTTTCAAATGGTCTAATAGTTTTAAAACAACAGCGGGGTAATTGCATAACAATGGGTTTTATTTTGACAGTTCACCCACGTTCATTGCGTTATTTACGTAGTTGAGCAGACAATTTTATAAAACCCATGAAGCAATGGATTAGCAATATCCTTCAAAGCTCTCGGATAGTTATTGAAAGTATGTTACGCAATAAGGGTGTTGGTCAGATAGTTCAGAGAAATTCACACTTAGTACAAGCTCTACTAGTAATTGTGAGGTCCAGTTTAATCAGCAGTGGACATTTACAGGTCGATAATGATGATCTTACCGTAACTATTTTTGTATGATAAGCATTACCAAAATGCTGAGCACCTATTTCATTAAGAGAATATGTGGAATGACCCTTCTACTCAGAACTTTCATTAATTCATGATGCACATAATTTTACAGCTTTTGCTAGAGCATCCTTTAACTACAGCGACGGCGCCGCGTCAGGAATGGGCCAGTAACGTATTCATATTTCTCATGCACTAACATTTAAGACATGTAAATCTAGATGCAATTGACTGGTGGTCTTGAAATCATATTTCATCTAACTTTAGATAGCGGTGGTAGTGATTGGACCGGTCCATTCAAATCTGTTAGGTACTTTCCTCAAAAGTCCATTTCAGATATCAATCTGCATGGTCTTCATATGATCTGACCAAGATTATGTCTGGACTTCAAAAGAGACTCTGAGACCTCTGAGTTTGTTTCGGTTTTCTCAGAGTAGTCAGATAGGAAACGCCGGCCTCATCTAACTTATTTTATAATAAAATGACATGTAAGTTTATAAGTGTGTATTACTAACATCATATGGATCAAGGTCTGAATTAAAGTATTTTTATTTTATTTATTTATTTAAAAGTGACTTCGATATCCTATTTATACAATAAACAACTTCGTTTAACAGCAAAATGGTTGCGTGCATTATTGTACATTGACTTTACCAGTTATGATCTTCAGAACCGTTGCTTGGATTGATGGATGCTATTTTACCTGACTGTGGTAGGTACAAGTTTTTTTTTTTACTAAGAGCAAAAAACAATGGTTACAAATAACATATGTACTACTTTAACTACTAGGTAGGTATATACCACGATTGGTTAACCATTATACATTCTACTTCCTGAACATTAACCTCACCCTCGCTTCATTGGCCACCAATCTCGATCTCTGAAAATTATATCTCTCTGAACTGATCATGAAAAAAACCTGCATACACATATTATACAAATATCGAATACAGTCTTAAAAGAAGACCTTGGCATAATATAAGGTGTTAATGATGTCACAGCGTGTCCAATGTCACCGCCCGGTGGTCCCAGACACTGTTATACATATAAACACGCGAACATTACTGATAATATTTTTGTTTTTGACCACTCCGTGTTTGAACGACTGACTAGCAGTCCACTGTGCAGCTAATATTATACATCGTACTTGCATATGGTGTGAAAGGTCGTTTTCGCGATAGGTGTGTAGTATTTTAATAGTCTAACAACTACGTGTGATTTGCGTGATAGCTATCTTTCTCCACAAATGTGTCTAAACTTTGAAAGTCTGATTATTAAGTATAAATAACTGAATTCGTAATTATTCTTGCAGTATTCCTATATGAAAAAGGGTTCAATTATCTTGGATAACAACAAAGCCTGATATTTAATAGGTGTAGTTTTAACTAGTTTTTAGTTTAATCTACAGTTTTAAACTAACTAGTGGGTGACTAGCTGGTACATCTCTATTTCCTACGTGTCATGAAACTTCATCATGTGCAGTTTCTATTATTTCCAAGAAAGCACAATCTGTGGGATGCTACACCGACCAATACCTACCACCGCATTGCATAAACAAGCCATTACACTGAAGCATTGTTATGCATGACTAAAAGCAATTTGATGAGCACACAAAATAGCAGTAGACTTAAAAATAAACACTTTATATTTCGAGCGGCCGTTATTCCCTCGTTTACGAAACTAAGAAGTACTGAAACCCGAAGACTCCCGAAGCGTAGCGGAGGTTCCCGAAGGAATGACAAGCGAGCGCTTTCCGTGGAACGCGGAAAACGTCGGCACATGTTGAAAATACGGGTGGGCATTGACCCCGAGCGGGCTTGCCTGAACACACAGCTGTTACAGAATCTAGCGTGGTGCATCTCGTGATGCGTTTATTTATGTTCGCCGCCACCTACTACATACATCACATAGATCTTAAATAAATGCCGCATTAAGAGGCAAATATTAATATGAACTAAGATACGTTACTCATGGCATTTTTTGTATACTTAACCAAACCACGTTGAGGTTTACTCGTTACGTTGAGGTGACTTTACTTTGATTGTATTTGAGCTGATAGACACCTCAAAACACATCGCGTCATGCTCACAGGATCACAATTAAAAATATATACGATAATGTTGTGATCCTAATAAAAAGTAATCTAATAAATCTCAGAAGTTGCTGATAAATATTCATAACACATCAATAATAGATACCGGCCGGCGTGTAATTTATTACGTAAACATAAAACGTGTTGCCTTTACAAAACTTCTGATATCCCAAAGGAAGAGACTCGCCATTGATCGTAGGTATGCCATCGACAGACGCAAAGGAAATTCTATATTCGGCCTTGTTACTTAAAACCTGTCTTAAAACTTGTTACTTAAACTCTTTAATTACACCCGTGGCAATATTTGCAATTCCTTAGGTTTCCGATGAATCGCCTTATGACTTGGCAAGTATACTATGTGCATAAAAGATTGAAGACGTCTGGTATACATAGGCTTTCCCTACAGACCGCTGCGAACGATTTTCGGGAACATTGCTTGTCTGAATTTTCAAGCTTGGGCGGATATTCGTACACAGGTACATCAAGGTATGAATACGTTAGTCTGTCTTGCAACGTTTCCGTCTTTTTTGGGTGTATAAAAAGGAAAGCCAAGATTAATTATTTCAGTTTGACGTTTTGACACTAGATGGCGTAACCTATACGTATACCTATAGGTATCAATTGCAACCGTTGGATTTTCCTTTTCTTTTCCAACAATTTGAGAAATTTACTACGAAAACTTACCTCTTCTACCGCCGCGACAGTACTTTATAAAATTAGGAGCGTATGTAACAGAGATTAATGAAAGTGCAATATGGAGGCGACACCCCCTACGGCTGGTGTAGCCACTAGCCACTAACCACGAGCCACCCCCGCTGGACACGAGCTTAAGATGGACATGATTGATCGAGGGAGAAGACACTTTGAGTTCCCATGGCCTTTTGTGTGTTGTTGTAGTTTTGATATTAGTGCCGGTTTAACTGTTCGAAATTGTAAAGAAATTACGGACAGATAAAAAATTCAATTAAAACAAATGCTTACAGAGTACAATAGCTTTATTTTAGCATCAGCAATTTTCAACCCTTCTTTCTAAATGCCTAGTTCAGTCCCTCATAAAATAAATCCATAGGTATGTAGTCTTTTCAGGAGATTTTCAAAATTGTTGGCATATTTTACGACGTAGACTGTTTTCTTTAACAGCAATAAGTAGCGACTTATCATTACAATAAAATTTTAACTCATTATCATGCCTAAGACCTCTTTTCGAGCAGTTTTGTGTTTTTAAACTCATACCCTTGGATACTCATATAAATGTCCTTCAATTTTATGACAAGTTAGAGCATATGACGTCTGGTATAGGCCGGAAGCTATTAATAAGTATCTAAGACGACAAATATTGCTTACCAATTTCCTGCCCTGCCTTTCTAAAAAATACATGTTTCATAGAATTTAAATCTTCTAAATCTTAGAAGCAAAACTAAAATTTCAACATAAGAATTAACATTAGGATTTCACGCTAAACCCTGGCAAGTCAGCTATGTAGGTATATAAGCTCCTAATTATCTCAAGTATCCAGTAGTAATAAATATCAGATACGCAAAATTGTCCATATTTCGTGCCACAAACTTCTACTAATATTTCGCTACGTATTGAACGATATATATAAGGCTTGGATCTGACTTGTATCAATTTTCTATTTCCTCATGTCGTAGTTTCAATAAAGAATAAGTGTAGCGACACACCTGCCGAAATATACGCGATGGAATTTCGGTGTGCTAAATTACAATGGAAAATAAGGACGTAATTTCTGCCTGTAGGTAATTTAAAAAGCAGTGTAGTGTAGTAGTAATCACGCCGATTTTCCATAACGCAATCTTCAGCAGGTGTGAGTTTGCATCGTAGCCCTATATTTTTAATGAGAGAAAAACAAAACACGATTTTTCCCCGAGATAAGTGGTCAAACCTGGAATATTCTCACCGACCATACGATAGGTACGGCGAAATAGTACATGTAAGACGCCAGCTTTACGAGTGTTCGCCGTAAACAGTACATATATTAGGGATTATTACAGCACACACGTTTAACCGTCTCTTTCACCGCGAGCCGACTCTCTGATCTAGTTCGCGGAAGAGAATTATGCAATGGCTTGCACACTTGCTCTGCTTAGGTGTTAATGGCGAATTTTGTACTAACAAGATAATAATACGATGTCGACCTGTATAGCTGAGCGTTGTAACGTGTGTAATGTAACCATGCATCTTTGTAAGTTGGAAGTTCTAAATGTTATTTCAGGCAAAAATGTAAACATTTAAACCATTTAACCACTTTTGGATTTGCCATAACGGGAAGGAAATCGGCTTTAGATCTGTATCGTTTCGCAGATAAATGTTTTTTTATAACTTTAATAAGTATCATTTTATAATGTCATAAAGCACGATTACATAAGATAAGGAAAAGTTTGTATTACACAAAACTCGGTCTATGTTATGTCGTTTTATTGATCGGTTCTGTTAACTTACGCAACCAACCTGCGCAAGAGTAGGGAAATGTTAAAAGAAATGATCCCGGAAAATCTGATAAAAATTTCAATCCCGGCACATTCTAACCGTGTCCGGGAAGAGATTTATTGAAAAAATTTAAAGCCAATTAAATCTGACGCCGGCTTAACGCGCTGCGCACGCTTCGAGCCTTTTGACAAATATGTATATTTAGAATGACGCTGCGTTAAAAGTTTATCTTTCAATACCGCGAAATTATTCGTAAGCAACGCCAACAATGTAAATCCGGATATCTTTTTACTTTTTTATTTTTAGTATCCTCCATACATAAAGGTACCAACTGAAATATTTCTTAACAGGTTTCTTTTTCAATAAAAATCAATTTTTCACTTTACCCTTTATTTCTTTTCCTTTTTTTTTCTTTTCATCATTATCGCCCAGACATATCTATAGGTACCTATACTACCTATCCCTCTGTTAAATGTTTTCAGGCTTTTTTGTGGGTAAAAATAAATGTAAGGGGGATAATAGTAGTAATTTACTATATCGTCATAGACCCGACTTAACAGACCAATGAAGCACTATTATTTAAATATAACGTGTTTTTTACTTTCATAATGGAGTCTGGCTAACGCTCACTCCTCTTTCGTCTATGAAGGGTGTAATACAAAAGCACCCCGATCATATTAACATGAAAAAGGATTATAAAAGATGTGATACTGCATAGTGGAACTAGCCCTAATAATAGGTAGTATAAAATGCAATCTCTGTTGTAATCACAATGCTGCAGACTACATCTGTCTGGCTGGTAAACTATTGATACTTACTCGTACATACATAATCAGCGTATAATGCTCCCATCGCTGGGACTCGGTGAGAAGGAGTGGGCCGTGTAGGGAGCGACGGTGATGAAATAATCACCTGTCTGGGTTTGAACCTGCGACCTACAACTAGTAATAAGTCGCAGCCGTTACCACTGCTCTCCGCTGGGCCACCACGGCTCTATTGATACAAAAAGCTAACTTTTAAAAAGGTGAAAATTATAACACAATAATATCTTCAGCGCATCCTTACTGAAATTTTTCTTAAATTATAAGCTTTAACAACATTGACGTGGTTGACGAAAAGATAAAAGCTCGTTGAAAAAATACTTTCAATTTTCGACGTAACTTTGACAACTCGACATAAAAATATCTCACGGTTTTAAAATTGTATTGTGCTTGTAATTTACGCGTTTCAAATTAACTTCACTTTTAATGCCCTCGACGAAAGACCATATCCACAGCAAAATCTCACGTCTTGGTCGAAAATAATTCGTACTAAAAGGATGCGTAAGCGTAGCCCAAATGCTCACTTAGTCACTTCGTTAATTTCGGGAAGGTGCACTGGATCTTTTTCTTTTTAATTTTAACTGAGCGGAGATGGCACATTTGTTTTTAACTTTTTTTTTTTGATATTGTCGGATTCCAGCATGCCTTTGAGCCTAATTCGTTTTGAATATGGAATGATTTGTTGCTGGTTTCATTGCATTATCATCTGTTTGCTCTGGTGCCCACACGCATGGACGATCATTCATTTTCATTCATTGAGTAACGGATTGTGTTTTATTTTTATTGGACTTAATTGGACGTGAGTCACTGGATTCACCATTATAAACATTAGGATTTCTACAAATTATTTAATTTGTTTTCCTATCTCATATTCCAGTAGGTTGTATTAAAATGTTTACAGTCTAAGTCTAATTTGATGTATTTCCATAATAAAAAAAAACATAGAATACGTTGAAGACGTTTAGAGGCAATAAAAGGAAATCTCATGTCAGTACACGAGTTACGTTTATTTCTCCGACACTCGTATAAGGACTTCCCAATACTCAAAGTCAGGTGAAAAACGATGACTCATGAAAGTTTTTAAAACTTGAAGATCGTATTTTATTGTCTTATTTGTATACCTATCAAGTTTCTGCGTTAAGTGTGCTCTTGAAATTTATATGGTGCAGTACAAATAAAATTCCACTTCAAGAACATTATTTAGAATTTCGATAGAGCACACCGGAAGGCGGAAGCATTAGCGGAGGTCGTTGAACCGCTCGTCGAGTCAATGTCAGCGTCGGCGAGGCATGGGTCCAAGATTCGGCAAGAACAGGGGTGCGTACTTGTCGGTACGGGGTAGCAGGGTGCAACTGTCGCGGGGTAACGACCGGGCCGGGGTCGTCGGCCGGCGCCACGCGGCCGAGCGACCGAGCCATCCGATTGATTGGAGCAGGACGGCACTACCTCTTCATACCCTCACGATCTAACTACCCCCGCTCTTAATAGGGGAAATAACACTTTGTTTCGTAACAGATAAGGTATGATTCATTTTGTCCACTAAATCGACGATAGAGCTTTTGAAGATTGGATACGGGGAGGTAACCGACGCACACAGCTGCGTTAAGGGAAGTAGTTTTGCTCAAAATATTGATTTTTCCGCGGGGCTCGGTGGGCCGCGTGGCACGCGCGCGTGTGCGTGCGGTGTATGCGTGCAATGCGTGCGTGTGTGCGTGCGCGTCTATTTTGGGTTGAGCACGTGGTCGTAGTTGTTGCTTGTTGACATGCGTTTTTATTTTTATGGCTGTACGGTTTGATCGGTTAATTGAATTGCATCATTGTTTGTAATTTAAATCCTTGTGATTTACTACAGACCCGGTTGTAGTGGAGTACATTTACATATGCGGTTTTCCTTGAAATATTTACTTTTCGCAATAATTCCCGAACATTGTTATTTAAGTGGGGATTGAATCAGTCTGTCAATCGTTGATTGCCTTATATGCTAACATCTTTCGAACATTAGACTGATTGCAATCTTAATACATTTTTGCTGACGTCATCAGATTTAAAGGAGCTGCATTATCATCTTTCTGCATTACTTCTTGGACTCTTTCGCATTTTTTTTAATAATTAGCCATGGTAGAGATTGCAAATTGATTTCTTAAAGATCCAAGCAGACAGATAAACCCAAATCACACGCCAAACTTTGACGAAAGGTAAATCTATCATATTTTAAAATCGAAATATATTTTATTCGAAAAATCAAGTCATTTTAAGCTCCAATAGCAATCGAAATATATTTTATTCGAAAAATCATGTGATTTTAAACTCCAGGAGGTACCTACCTAATTAGGTATAAAATAAATGACTAAAATTAATATTTATTTCATTATTTATTGGCCATTTTATTTAAACCAGTTTTGAAGACGAATTGTTTTCGTTTACTTGGTATGACTATCTACTATTTTGTTTCGTTTGTACATATATATACCAGCAATACTAAATAAGTGTCAAAGCACTGTGCGTTCTAACTTGAACTCATAACATTTAAAAAGTATAAGTCTGAGTCAGCACTTTATATCCAGACAAGACTGCTTAACATTTTCTTATTCTCAAGGTTCAGTGGACAGGAGACGACTCGCAAATATATATACTCACATAAGTACCGAGTTCATTCTGTGTGTATGTTGAATATATTATTACCTATACGTGTACGGGTGTATAGTTATCGATGCACAAACACAAAGCCGGTTCCGAGGACTCACGCACACCAGCTCACCACCTTACCCTTGATTTTGCCAGCTCAAGGTCTCTACCCTCCCAGGACGTGAACTCGCACCCTCGGTACCCTGCATAAGTCTATCCTCCTCTAAAGTACGGACACCGCCGAAATTTCCCGACCAGGAGCAGGGGTCGACGACCTGCAGCGACATACGTATTGGTAAATAAACATTGATGCTGGGTTACATAACAATTATAATGTATAGGCGGTATTGATTCCACGTTTTGATTGACTACCGGTGGGGGATGTGTTTTGGAATATTTTGCATTAGTTTTGTTTTGACATTTTTTGGTAATACAACGCGGAAGTCATTTATGTTGAGAAAACTGTATTCTTTCGTTGAAATAGAATAGATTCAAATACTTATACAATACTTAGATGATGGCGATAAGTCTCACTAGATTATTATTTTAGAAAAGACTACTTACATTTTTTTAAAGAAATGCAACGTCTCTTCTGTTATATTTTTAGTGAGAAATTATTCAAAAACAAATTATGCATACATGAACCGAATCCCGAATTCGAATGTAGTTGAATTAATGTATACTGTTTTGTATAGCTTCGTCATTTCATCCCTTTTACGTCGTGACTCCATATTTAACAAAGAAAGAAAAATGCGTATTTTTTGCAGTAATGCTAAATTTACTGCAAAAAAAAATATCCTTTAGAACTATAAATAACAGAAAACAAAGATTATAATGCCAAAAGGGCCTCACAATGAATAAAACCCTATTTAAAGTATTTATTTAAAAACATCATACAAAATTCAGTAATCTCATTTACTCGCTGGTTTCAAACGGTACGGTTACTGGAAACATTGCGCTCGCTGTAGAGAAATCCTTTTAAATTAAATATTCAAGGCTGATAAATTCTCTAGAGGGAATGAGAGGAATCTAAGCTGAGTTAATCATAGTTTGGACCCACCCTTACTAACTAAGTCAAACTGGCTTCATGGGTACAATTTATTTATTTATTCATATATACTTTATTGTACACCAGAAAATACTTAACAAAAAACACATTTAACACTACAAAATTTACAAATTGTATATTCCTACATACATAGGCAATACCTGTATACGTAGCTCTTCTAACGATTTTCTTGCGTAGGGAGATAGGTAAGTGGTTAAGACGCCAGGAAGTAGGTTCATAAAATAACAATGAAACTTAGAAATTTTTTCAATATTATATACTTGTACCGTGAACAGATACTATGAAACTATAACGAGCGATGCTATTTCGAACCATTTCATACGAGTTTGCAGCTTTAATATAAGTCAAGGACCGTGATATTGATAACTAAGTAACGAGCTGCATTCACTTATAATAAGAAAAAGTTTTAAAAAAATCAGAGTATTTTCCTTGTTTCTGTAGAAATACAAAAGTACTGTATTGGTACTGTTTTGATGCTATATTATATTATGAGACCTTTAGTTAAAGTTGCATTTGTATAAAATAAAATTGCATATGCAGATCGAAAGTAGAAACCGTCTGTTTCTACTTCTATGAGCAATGGTTTCTCCATTGCTCATAGAAGTAGAAACAGACGGTTTTTCCAAATCTTATTAGAAATAGCTTTCACATATCTAACTGAACTTGCAATTTCTTTGCAGCGTTTGAATCACGACTGCGCCAAAGACATTAATTCGAATGAGTTCGACTTTAATTTATAGAACTACACAATTTTATATGGACAATATTTCAGCAAACAAACTGTCATTTTAAATAAAACACGTTCAACAACAAAAACTCATTATAGTGAAAAATAAACTGGAGTCCCATAGCAGGCGCATCCCACTCGGAGCGTTTGATTACGTGATGGTAGTTATTGCCAGTGCGGGGGGGGGGGGGGGAGGGGCAGTGGGTGTGCGAGCTACCCGACCTACCCCCCAGAACCTACGCCAACACTGCACCGATGCACCCACATCTAGACATCTAGCTATCTAGATAGATGTCTGGACAGTCCCGAACGCACACCGACGCGCCGCCCTGTCTATGTGAGGCACCATTGACAATATCTATACGTGCTACGTACCGCAGCATTTGTTTACCACCAATACAATTTGTTAAATATGGGGACACCGTGGAGTTTATTACCTCACTGTTCTTTTGTTTATGTTGTAAGTATTTATCACGTAACTTAGTCGTGAGGTTAGATCTTTCATGACACTGAGCATCAACAGGCGTCTGCTGATTGAGTTGTTGTTAAAAAGCTAATTTGAGGCACAGAACCAAGTGCATTTTTAGCATCATTTAGTATTCTAAAAGTAGTTTAGTAGTAGGCCTAGTATAAAAATCGCATTTTTGATTAGGCATGCTAGAAAAAACCAAATACAAAAACAGATTTATTTATTTTTAAATTCAGTGGAAACCTTGTTATTGGTACTGTTATTGACTTAATAAAAATATTGCAGCTGAAGCGTAACTAATGTAGTTTTTCAACAGTACCTTTCTCATGTCAGAAGCACGAGTTGTCAAGCGAGTACAATACAATGGGAAGTTCTTTCTCTTACTCCAATATATTGGAGCACATAATAAATGCACCGTCATAACAGACAAAGAATGACATTATGCAGCAAGCTTCAAGCCAGCCTTACCTTGAAAGCAATCATCCAGCAATTAAAACTTAATAACAAATTCTTCGCGTTTCAAATCTCGTACGAACATAATACTAATTCGTACGACCCGACCTACCCTAACATAGCTCAGTGCACTCGCACTAAGACCTGAGTACGTGCAGCATGCAGCACTCACACGCGCACACCCGATATTTACGTGAAGTTCAATTATGCTATTGGAGAGGGTGGTAGACATATACGTGCATCTACATGTGTTTGTTTGCATCTGAACTTTTCAGCATAATGTTGCACTATGCGTCAAGGACAAAAGACTTATGTTTATAAAATATTTTGCTAGCAATACTTTTCTTTCATCTTTTTTTATTGGAATGTGCTCGATTGTGCTATATGATTTCTCATAATATCATGAACACACAAGAACTTTTGATTGGCTTACAGTTAGGGTGCAACATTGGCATCGTTGAAGAGCTTGACAAATGGACTGGTGATTTGCACGGTTTTCAGGACGACAAATGTCGAGATTTCTTTATCATAATATGTATGTTTAATATAATGTAAGTTTCAAACACATAAAACTTCCGGAATTAAATGTCTAAAAGATGGTGAATACTGCAACAAAATCCGTCGCGGAGTTTGGAGGATGAACGCGGGCACACAGACAGACACGAAAACCGACTTCAGTTTTTAAACAGGTATATAGATTATTAAAATCACGAGCATAATGACACTACCGAAATTGTAACAATAATACTCGTATGACATCTGTTCCCAAAAATGACGGACGCTAACAATCAATTAACCTTCATCGAATAATACGAACTTCACATTAAACTAACCTCACATAAAACCGAAAATAACATAATATTGAAATTATGTTATTACAGTGCTTATTTATGTAAACAAAGTATCAAATTAAATAACAATAACCTTGAACGAGACCAAAGCGTTAACAAACCGGAAACATTTAACTGTTTGTAAATTATTATACAATACGGACCAAACACGTGTGTGAAACATAAATAAAGCAATAGTTTTAAACAAATACAAATCAAATACATCAAAACTATTAACTAAAATATTAACTTGCTGAATACGGAAATTATATTTTATGGCTCGTAGCAGCTCGTAGCCCTACAACTTTAACGCAAGATGAAACTCTTCAAGTGTTGCGCTTGAATGCCTACGCCGTAGCACTTGCTACGAAGTTTGCGTAAGATCTTGAACGCTTTTTACTATTTCTGTTTGCATAACATGATTGTTTATTTACTATAAATGGTTATTTGTTTAATCTGATGTTTTTTTTTTTTAATATTCGACAATTTGTTTTTTTTTTGTCGAAAAAAATAAGAAGACGTAGTACTTTTCAAAATAGATTAGATAGATTTATGAAATTTACATTACTGTTGGCTTATTTTTTTTTTGTCAATTTCCATAGTCGGAGTTTCAAATGCGATGGAACGCTACGACACGCTAAGTCAGCGCCTATTCGTTTATTCGCGCCATCTAGTGGCAGGCGGACACAACGAAAGTTCGGCAATTCGACGCTAGAGGGCTGTCGTATAAAGTAATTTGCAACGTGCTATTGAAACTGATAATGTTTGAAAATGTGCTTATATGCATGTATTATGTTATCAATATTATGGCTTATGATCATATCTTATTATTATACTTTAAAATCTAACATTGATTTCTCTTCGCAATTCCCCGAACAGATAAGGTGCACTAGGGATAGCTATTTGTTGAGATATTCGTATAAAATAGTCGAAAGCACTAGTAGTTTATTAGTACTTTGAACTACAATAGCTCAACTATCACTAATGAGACACAATTACTTTTTCTATTGTTACCGATCTTTAGGAGATTTCTGAATCTTAAATTACTGCGAATTTAATAACCCATATAAATGTCCCATTTTCATATTTCGCACGAAATGCAATAGATGCTTTGTGGTCGCTGAAACCGTAACATGTTCTGGGAAGCGTCCTATCCTAGGATCGCGACTAAGGAGTTGAGCGTATGATGACTAATTATTTTTGGGCAATTTGCCAGCCGGCAGACCGAAATGTGAATATAGGGCGTCCGGCGTTGTTGCTCCATACACAACACTTCTCAAAGGTTAGCGTGCATCGCTTTCAGATGAGTCCAAGTGTCATAAAATATTATGATGTTGACACAGTAAGCTCGCAGACGAATCTAACTATATTTTTTATGACTTCGATTATGAAATAGGCATATTGTGACACGAAGATTGAATGAATTGGATCAGATTGTTTTCGACATGCTTGAATAACTGTGTTGAAATAGTCAAAATATTTAAACCATCATGTAATTTCTGGTTTATCTTCAAGGAAACTTTACATCATAAAGTACACGCTTTCGACTTTGTTTCAAAACTGGCCTGAAGACATACAACATTTATCAAGCCTGAGATTTCAGCACCTGATACTTTCTTCAGCGAATGCTATCGTGTTTCGGAATCAAGAGAGCAATCTATCAAGATAACCCCATTTCTATGGGAACTGTGTGTGAGGAACACATAGATGAAAACTGTATGTGATCAAATATTGCACAAAGTTTTGCTATGGCAAACAACATGGTGTGCGAAGCCTCCTAGTTTATGTTTGTCTTAGTGATCGGAGTAACTGGCCTTCCTATTTTTTAAACGGAATTACCTACCTAAATATGTTAACAGAATGATTGTAAAAAAGTTAAAGCATCTCTGTTAAAAAACTGTCAGTTAAAAACTAAGACCTCTTAAGTTAGATGATAATTTTAAATGCGCCGTAAAATATTCCATTTTTGGTATAATGTCAAGTTTAATTAGCCTATTCAGAGTTTAGATGCTAAGATTGCATATACTTAATGAGATAGACATTCAACTTGAGGATCTGGTTGACATCTGTTTAAGCCACTGTCTTTTACAAGACCGAAATATCATTTCCTTATGACTAACACATAGAAATCGATGGAGAAATAAGTCGGTAATATTTTGCAGTTACGATCCCAAGTTAATTAAGAATATTAAATTAACCTATTTCATAATAATATAGCTAATTATGAATATGTAGTGTTTTGAACTTTTGACTTGACTTTTTAGTAACAAAGTAGAGGCAACTAAGTTCCAATATTTATACAAAATAAGACTCTGTATACACGTACTAAATACAGAGTCTTACATTGTATAAATAGTGGTGGTGGAGGTATCGTAATAAACATTTTGAGACTGCGTGTAGAGCTTTTTAGTACATTACAAACATTGTTCAAACATGGGCATTTTAATACATTTAATCATTTCCTACATTTTATGTATCATAAAATTAACATACGATAAGTATTATCTCCTTTTTTGGTTATTCGATCAGAACTTCGAACCGTTAACACAAGGTGTACTGGCACCTGCTAAGCTCGACAATCACGTGACTACGATTGAGAAACCGACATCAAATTGAGCCAGTTCAAAGTAGCCAGCCTATGGCACTGCCGCATCCGCGATCAACAAGTACTTACGCACTGACAATCATGCGCAATACATTGATACGATGAATTATTATAAAAATTTGGGCTGAGCTATTGAGGGTACTCGAGTTCAAACCGGGTTCTAGGACAGTCTGTCGCAACTGGCAAGTTCGGAACGCTTATCGTTATCAAGATAGGTATTTTGTATATCAAGTGCGCATTATTCACTCGCTCACCCAATTCCTGAAGATAGTCGGTAACCTCCTTAACCGACCTAGATGGTGAAACACCTTTTTCCTGCTTTAATCAGTATTATTAGCAATATTTCGATGCCCTCTCTCACTTTCTTATTAGCTGTTTGTCGAAGATATTGTTTTACGCAAAAAAAGATATGCTGTAATATGATTGTATACAGCTGTATCTTTAGAATAGATAATTGCCTTAGAATATTTGGAAACCCTAAAAATAAGCAGGAAGCTTATTGTAAGTGAAGTCACAACCTATAAATGTTCTGTGACGTAATTAAAAAAATGTTCAGATATTTGAAAGCTTGAAGCCACTAACGACTGAAAAGCTAAATTCAAAAGTTTCAATCTTTATAATTAGCTATTCTAAGACTGTAATCTCGTGGAGTGTATTTGCGCCTGTGACACACTTTAGCACATGTATTTGCTATCTCCAAGATTTTTAGTTCAGTATTAACACCAACAATTTAAATTGACGTAGTTACTTTAACCGTTTTTATGAACACCAGTAGTCAACCCTAGAACATGTAATAGAAATAGAAAAGTAGTACGTGTGTGCGTGAATTGCACTTGTAGTGTTGTTATGTGTGCAATAAATACTTTATGTATCCATCTCTTTCCTTCTCGACATTTCACTGATAGCTATGGCCTTGTCTAGTCGCATCTAATGCTGGCATTAGTCCGTTTACATCACGCTGCTACTTGCTCCAGTAACTGGCTTGGATATTTGCACTTTATTTTAAAAGTGAGCATTATTCATTGTGTTAGAATATCGCGTTAGTCACAAACTGAAACACTCCAATTAATACTAATTTTGTAGGTTACACACTTACACAGCGTATTTATGTCAGAAAATTATGTTTATACAGATGCCAAGCCAAAACAATTTTTACGGCCATTGGCATAGTTATTAAGTTTACGCTGAAACAGATATTTGTGTTGAGCATTGAATTAACCAATATTTTTATTTTGTTTCAGGTGAGTCTGATTTATTTTTTGAGATCGCGCTGATGTACGAGTAAGTACCTATTGCAATTGCATCAAATATCGTAACAAACTTGAAGTAGGTACCTATACATTTTAAAATAATAATATAGGTTTGCGTAAAATCATGTTTTTTTTTTTAATATAATCTTCTTGTTTGGGTACTTCCTGCACATCGCCGCCATCTTTAGCACGGTGAAGATTGGGCGCTCTGGGCAATGGGTTGTAATACTTCCACAAGATTATTTACTATCTTACTGGCACTTACCTAATTAACTTGTACGAGTGCACTAGCTCATCAAACGCTCCAAATGTCCCTGTAGCGAGTGTTGACTGAGCCGGAGTGTTGACCGGTATGTAGGTTACACCGCGCGAACCGGCGAGCGCCCCCCTCGCCCCTCCACCCCGCACACCACGCAACTACTTCTATGATCCGTGCACTTTTCAACGAGAAAATGTCAAATGCACACTCCTTGGATAGAACTGATGCATACTGCGCAGGTACAGATAGAAATGGGTTAGCAAGAAAGCTTTTGTACTGCCTGTTTCTATGTAACTGACAATACTGACATGCTTTGCGAAAACTCACAAAACAAATCGATTCCACAATTCCAAGAGTAAACAGACGTAACTGATAGTGTTTGACAGTAATCGATACTATAAAGATAACATACGAGTATATTACTTGAAAATCTCATTCCATTTTCGAAATGTCAAAGTGCATCGTAGCTGCATATCGACTAGCAACGGAGGAGTTGGTAACTATAGTTAGGAATTTGGGCTCTGGATCGTAGAGTGGCGGCAATGTGCCACCGACCACTTCTATTATTGGACGTGGGCCTATGTATTATATTTATATCAACCGCTACCCGTGGTCACTGGGGCAAGTTCGCTCGCTTCTTTAAACTCGCAATAAAAATCGGACAAGTTCGAGCCCGAGACCGTTGCCAGTGTAAACACTCCATATTTTTGCCAATTTTCGTATTGATCGTGAAATTAAAAAGGAAATTCTTGACATACCATTACGTTTTAACTGTATTTCTTAGTGACTGCATTGGCTAGACCTTCAAAATCTATTGGCAATAATGAATGTGTTAGTGGATATTGAATCATAAGAACGTTACAAAATCCTAATGTAGACATATTCAAATGTTGTGGTATTATGATATATTTAGACTAATACACTAACAGTTTTATCATCTCAAGGCAACGTGTATAAAGCAATGATAAACGAGTGACCATCAAATTAGGAGATCGACAACCGGCCATGACTCTATTTACAACTAACTCTATCTTCTAGTCTAAAAAGAAGAGGGATTTTTCGATAAGACGAAATAAAATTCACGCACACTCACTACCTTTTTGATGCGGTAACACAGTCAAACTGACTAAGTGATTACTTATATTTTTGAAAAATACATTTTCGAAACTAACAGTCGTGTATTCAAGGCTATTTGTATATTATTGTGGCTGAAGAATACAGTGCGGTTCTGGTACTATCGCATTCGTTTGTATGCGAGTGAGTCAATGTGTTCTGTCCTATATTCCGAATGTCCATTATTTTGTTCCCGCAGTCGAGCGTATTTTAGTGAAAGTGCGTTTATAGCAACTGCCAAGGTTTTAACACCTGCATTGAATCGTTACAACTCATACATTCTTATAACAAGCTATTTGTAGGAAGTATACGGTAAAAATGGCTATTAAAAAGTCAATCAGGTTAATAAAAGCGAGATTCCTTATATAACTTAAGAGATGCAGCTGCTAAATCTACATATTATATTGTTTCTTGTAAGTCCATAAATGAAACAAAAAGTCAACAAGTTGCGTGTGCACAAAAAAAAACGATTGTATTCAGAACTAAAACTGCATGCTCATGACGTAAAATCGACCACATTTTGGTCACTTCTTTATATTAAACGTCGAGTAATTAAAATCAAAACTTCACTATAAACCATTAAATCAAAAGTAATGTGCGACATTTGGCTGTTCGCCAAATACGGCGAGACTTCACTCAAACGATTTACAAAAGTGCGTACAATGATCTCTCCTCATTACTATAAATTACGGCTACCAAGTGAAAACAAAGACTTACTTTCGAAAGTGCAAACGAAATGTGGTTCAGTTGCGTATCTTGTTCGCGCTCCATAGATCATCTGAGAGAACATTAACGAATGCGGATGTTTCGCAATACCTCTGGCGATCTAGTGAGTGCGCCAGCGCTAGTCGATACTCGCCACAGTCGTTACACACGAGTGTTCGATTCGAATTGTACTCGATTCGGCCACGCCTGTTTGTTTCTCGAATATGTTGTACCGATTCTAAATTATCATGAGTTGAAAAACCCAAATCTAGTTTAGTGAATGAATCTCGGAACCTATTCAAAATTGGGAGAAAATACGTAGTCGTACTTGGCAGCTACTTTTATTAGACAACACAAGACATTTTCTTTTAATATTCTTTAAAAAATCTGTAAAACTCTACTAAACTGGACATATTTAAATGCTCGCTCAGACTCTGTCATAAGTAACTTTGACTCTCATAAAGCCTTTAGCAAAACAACGGTTTCAAATAAGTTAAACGTCCTCTAACCGAGTTTTGAAACCCTCCTTATTCCAATGTAGGTAGTGATCGACTCTCTCTACATTTAGAATCGTTGTGGCGAGTAGAGATTAACAATCAAATTAGAAATGCATTTCACATTGCACATGTAGAGTGCTTTTACCTACCCTATCTCGGGATGTATCTAACTGAAAGTGAACTGAAATTGCTTTAGTTTCAGCTCAGTAACCTAACATTAAGACCTGACCGTAAGTCGAACCTGTATTTAAGTTACAATAACTTTTGAACAGCTCATTGTAGGTAAGCCTGCTCCCTTTCAAGCGGATCGATTTTATCTATAACTTCAGCAAAGATGCTTATCTAGGCAATCTGATTTATCTCATAGTAATGTAAAGGCCATGCATTGATTTTGTAACAATTTAATCGATAATTGTGTGACTAAACATTAAATCAAATGTATCAGCACATTTAGAAAACGAATTGAAATTGAATCTCAGAACTAATTTTCAATTCTAGATACTTTAGCACCTAAACCATTGCACTGCAAATTGTGATAAAAACGTTTATTAATTTTATGAATGATTCCCATTGGCGCATAGTTTCATAGAAGCATCACCATTGGTCGTTTGAAATTAACTCGCGGGAACATAATTGGCGAGCTCCGCTTGCGTTTGCGCAGTTTTCATTACGCTGTAAGGCCACGTTACGCGGATGAGGTCAGGTCACAGACCTTAATGCATATTGCACTTGCTGAGTAATTGGAATGTTTTTATTAACGTAAGCAAATAAAAAATGCCGTCATTAAATATTACTGTGCTGTGTTTTGTCGTAACTTGTAATACAGTTTAATTCCAACAAGTAGAATCACGATTGCACCAAGGCCGAGTAAAGACTAGGTCGCTAGTGGATACAACATTGGGTCAGGATACTTGACCTTGTATTAAAAATATTACAAGACTTGTTGCATAGTGGCACCATTACTTCAGTGCTTAGTAGCTGTGCCGACTTTCAATTTGTCAATTAATGTGGAAAATAAGTAAACATAAGGCCCATTGTCCACGAATCTACTCCAAAGTAGCGTATATTTTTGAGTAACGTCGTGAAGGATAGGCCTAAGTATCTACTGTGTCTAGAAGCAATAAAATGCAGCACATAAATCACATGTTTCAAGACAGCATGGAGACGTTGGTTGGCAGGGACATAAAAAATTAAACGCACAAATTGTTACCAAAGATTCGGTACAGGATTCTGAACCCCCAACGATGATATTTTTAAGTAATCAAAAAAAAATTAGCTCTGCCATACATTTTGACCGCCTAGGTATTGCACTTTTTTATGACACAGCATTTTTTTTTTTTTTGATAACCGAAGATAAATTTCTACGCTAGAGGGTCCAGAATCTGCTGCAATCATGGTTTCAGTTTGCACGTCAATATTCCCTGCCAGTCTGTAGTGTGCAAATACTTGTAACTGAAAGAGAGTCTTATCATGAAGCTGACAACCATTTTTAGTGGAAACTTCCGTACCTACTTAGCTTTATCGTTGTCCTCTTTAAAACCCAAAAATAAATATACTGTCAGTTTTAACCTTATATTTTCGAAGACGTCATTTAACACATATGTATCAATGTTTAATCACGTGTTACAGACAGATCTTCATAAATATGTAACAAATGTCTGTAATTCGATCTAGTACAAGAAACTACAAATAGGCGGGTTGGACTATGATTTAAAAAGCGAACAGTCTTAAAATAATAATAATAATATGTACAAGTATATAAAAAGGAGGGCAAATAATCAAAGGGCATCAAAAAATTTATCCGCATGGCTGTCAATAGGAAACGTGCCCAAAAGGTTGGCAGCATTGCCACGTTGTATGGCAATCCTGATTTTTTGGCCAAGAAATAGGTCACGTGAAGAGTCCACCAACCGCTTGGCGATGTCTCGAAATACTATGTGGGGACTCGGACCTGCCCTAGTGTTTCAACCCCAAACGGTACATAAATAAATACTTCCAGCTTACGGAGTCAAACAGACATAAATTGAATTTAAGAAAACATGGCAACGTGTTCACTTACCTAATTTTACTTTTTGTGTTGTGTATCTGTTCTAACTAAGACTAGCCGTTGTACGAGGATTTGTTCGTCTTTTTGTTTTGGTTCACTATTTCTAAAGACTGAACATTACTCTGATGGCGAAGATCTGAAACGTTTCTTAGAATTGTATACTCTTCCTTATAAGCAGTGTAATATACTTACTTAGGACTTATCTGGACAGGCTTAGCTTGTCGGTAACGCTTAAGAAAGCTTATTTATTACCGAATACACAAGAAGCTCTCTGATTCTCAGTTTAAATTTTTGAACCCAACCATTGAGTACAGGCTGAAGCTCAAGCTAAGTTTAATAATTATCTATACTACTAATAAAGCTGAAGATTGTTGAGCTTTTGATTTGAAAAAATATTTTTGCATTTCATTACCAAATTCTTAAGGAATGCTATATGCTATATAACATAAGAGCTAGAACCCTTAAGAGCCGATCAAAAAGAAAAAAAGTCAGAACGATAAGCGAAAACGAAGTAATACGAGCGAAAACGAAGTAATACGAGCGAAAACGAAGTAATACGAGCGAAAACGAAGTAATACGAGCGAAAACGAAGTAATACGAGCGAAAACGAAGTAATACGAGCGAAAACTAATGTAAAAATTTGCACTACTATTTATTCTGTGGTAATAGCGCGAGCAGGCTATGGGATGTGACGGGGTAGCTCAGGGAAGCAAGAAGTTTCACTCGGACGAAGTCACGGACAGAATCCAGTCATTTATAAAGTTATTATATTAATAAATGTACAAAGAATGATGATTCTCAAATTATAAAATCTGTAAATTCTCTCTCTCTCTCTCCACAAAGATACACGAGCCACATGGCCAAGCCATAAAAATGGCACAAATTACAAAAAAAAGAAAAATAATAATCGAGCCGATGGTTCCTGGTAACCTTAAAAACACACAAACAAACATTTTGTATCGATGTTTCGTTTTATTTTTGCTGACACAAATACGTTCGGAAGAGGATCTGATATTTAAGTCTTCTCAAACGACATAGATCTTGATTCTTGAACCTCTGTTCTAAGAAGTCATTTTTGTGTTGGCACTGTATGCGTCCGGAGTTTAAAACGTCGTGTGGCCCAAGTCACAGGCGGTTCGCGTAGTTCAAGTTGAAGGTACTTGTGTAAGGCCATTATGACGCTGCAAAACTTATGTATGTGTCATAGATAATTCGTAAAAGTTGTGACAAAGAAATGGTAACTCCTTATTAAGGTTCAGTACACAGATACACATTGTCACGGTGCTGAATAACTTTCATTGTAATACCGACCTACATTTTTTGTTCCGTCACAACATTGAACTTAGCGTTTACGGATTTTTAACTATGATTCATATACGAAAGTGTGCCGATCATGATAAAGTTGTTTTCAAGATATACGATATATATACTGCAATAACATAAATGTAAGGTTATAATAGCAGTGATGCACATTTTCATTCTTTACGATTTGACCTAAATAAACACAGATTATTGTTTAATAAAGATAGTCATCATCGCACATAGTCGCTTGTTGCTAAACTTATCCAAATAATTTGATGACATAAATGATTGTTAAAAAACAATATAACGCATTTGTCTGTAATATCTCTAAATTCATAACAAAACCACAGAATTCAACCATAACTGTGTTGACATAATTTAACAATATCTAAAGTTAATCCAAAAAAAAACACAATATTTTGATGTGGCGATGTTATTATTAGTAACGTAAAATATCACTGTTTAACGTTGCTCGACTAGTTCTATTCATTTATTCGTCTTCTCATTCAATCTTGCATCCACGCGACACCAACCTTACAACCTTGCAGCTAATCCCGCTTTCCAGCCTTCCCTTAGGCCATACACCAGCGGTCGGCGGCCGGCCTAGTTTCGCGCTAGGAATAGGCGCCGCCCCCGCTTCGCGCCCTACACCAGCCAAGTACTGGCTTGTTAAAGGACACATACAAGCTTTTTATGCTACTTGCCGCGTTGCTTTCAAACACCCTTTTATACCTGCTGAATGAAAACCTCTTTTGATTTACTGCTTTTTAGGTCAGAGTTTATCGTCTGTTTATAGAGCTGTTTTGATCTGTGAGCCGTTTTGTTTCTTGGTTTTATTAGTCGACGTCTATATTGTTTAAGCGATTACTCAATGCCTTGTTATTTCATCTGGGTGAACAGTTTTGTTTTACTTTAACCGCGTGAGAAGGAAGTGTCCCCACTTTGGTGTAATATTTCACTAACATTACTCATTTCTATGCATATCAATTTCATCTGTAACCTGAAGAATTATACTTCTAATTAGAAAAATATGTACATTTGAAAGTACTTCCTCTTAACAAGATCACTTTTAGAAATCACTTTTACTGAATGCCATAAATAAAGTACACATTATAAGCACCTTGCCCGAGCGAGCACGACAATCTATCGGCTCGTTAAAACGAGCACGTGAGCACGTTCCATTAGGCACCCAACAGACGACCTGCACCTAAAGAGAACGCACTTCAAACGCGCAAACACTTGCGTATTGAAGTGTTAGCGGGCCATTGCACAGAAAATTTGTGTTTTCACTATTGGTAAGGGTAGGTAATTAGGAAAGAAGAACTCACAAGATATTGTTTTGAACTCACTCAATTTTGAATATTCAGTTGGAGCTTCCAATGCTTTACCGCAATTTACACTTTTCAGTTTCAAGATCAGCCGTAAAATATAAGCTCGTAGCCAAATTCTGCACTGACTGTATGTACTAGATTGCCATCGACAAGCTAAACTGAAGCTATAAAATTGTTATGTTTGAAAAAAATGTTGCATTTGTAATATCTTTTTCTTCTTTGTCACCCCTTTGTCTCATATGTTTTCATAATTGGTTGTGTATTTTTTTTGCACACTGTTGGTACCCATTTCTTTTCCCGATGAGAACAGAAACTTAGCTTAATTTTCTTGGTGTCGGTATTGTCACTCGTTTTGAAATCCTCGTAAGTACTCCACCATAGATTGCGCGATAATTTGATTCTATCTTGGAGAAAGAAGCTTATTAGAGTCTGTCATAAATAACTCAAGCATACAAAACTTAGGATACCTAAGACTAAAATCGATTAAATTTAATAAGTAGTAAATAACGTCGGTCGTCGTAAAGCTGGGCGCAAGAGTGCATTGCATCATGAAATAGATGGAAGTACCAGCAAGTACCAACATTATGTATGTGTATGAGTTACGGCTGTGCGACTCAGGCGCATCGCAGGGTTGAAACAGACATGCAGCTTTTTTTCGATTTTTGCATCTATCGGACAGACAGAGAAAAACGTTGCGTTTCTTTAACACTAGAAAGACTGAAACTTAGTATATACCTATATTGCCCAAATGCAGTCAAAATGACTGCTTTTGGGAAATATAGATATACCTAACACACAAATAATGGAAAGAAGGAGGGAACTACAATTATTAATAAACGCATTTATATTTTGAACACAAATTCACAAAATTTGAAGAAATTGTTTTTCTAATTGAAATTAAAAAGCAGTCAAAATGACTATCTTGGGCAAACTAGTGTTAATATGTAGTGATGAGTTGGATGTCTTTGAAAGAAGCGTGTATCTAGCGTAGCCCACCTACAGCAGCGTCGCAAGCAACTCTTACGCGGCGCAGGCGTTCTCGTCTCGTCGCATTGACGCCCTATAGACATGAAGACAAATGTTAATGGTATCGAAAACTAAGTAGTTTTGCGTCAACAGCGCGGTTGCTCGGCGCCCAAGCGACGTATACGTTACATCTACGCTAGTTAAACGCTAAATGAGTAGGCTAAGTGATCAACATCTTCACAATAAGAAAGTTATTAATAAGCCGTTTAATAAAACAAAAGAAAGGAGAGGTTAATTAACCACGCCCCGAATAGAATAGAATAGAATACTCTTTATTATGTACACCATATAAATTACAGACATAAATATAGAAATTTTATAAAGGGTGACACAATGGGCGGTCTTATCGCTAAGATTGAAAAGGGAAGGAGAGACAAATACTGTAGGTAGTCTGTGGTGTACCTATCATTTACACGATACAATGAATACGCGATACAGAGCTTATCGTGTCTAATTTATGCAAACTTTTATTCAGTTTCAGTCATTGTCTTTTTTTACAGTGACATTCCCAACAGCATAATTAAATGCAGTAAGATGCAGCCCTAGCTAGCTCTGCGAATGCATGCGACGCGGCGCAGTCCTTCGATTACACTGGCGTCTGTGTGCGTTGTCACTATTCCTTACGTGTAATTGCGTAGATCGCGTGCACATACACACACACACTCACACACACACACACACTAACGCAGCTCAGTCTAGGTGCAGTCGTTGTAATGAGCTAAAATTATTTGCAATTTCCTTTCTGTTCCATCTATAAGCAACTCAACTAGGAATTCGCTAACATGTGTGCGACACATGTATTTTGTACGTGTTAAGTTTTAATTTAGATTAATTTTTATTAGCAGGAGCTTCGGATAGTTGTACGATTGCTTAATAGATACTTCTGAGATAGTTCAGTATCGTTTACGAAGTAAAATAGACAAGATAGAAATACCTAGTACTACACTTAGGTACTATTTGACACCTAAACAGCAAAAGTGCTTTCATGTCTACATCAGATAAACCATGTCTAAAAAATGGAGCCCTGAACTCTTGAACACTAGTCAACCATTCTTCCAAAAACAAACATAGTAATCAGACCTAAATATCGCAAACATCGTTCAAATTGTTGACCATTAGAAACAAGTACACAAACTACCCACCATCCAGGTTATTAGCCCCGCGCTAGGCTGACGACCTGACCTGAAGATGTAACAATAGTAACCTAAGAACACACTTGCTTGAAGAGTCGGCGCCTTCGCAACAACCTACGTCCACTTCATAAATATACTGACAAAGGGCAGTTTGTTTTACACGCAAACATGCTAACGATCTTCTCAACACGAGTCAACAACATTTTAAACAATAAGCTAAAATTTATTACTTAACAGAAACAATAAACACTGACAACAACTAATAAAGGACCCGCTTGTCCCATAAATAACCGCGAAGACAAAACAAGATGAGAAAAAAGTGCATTTTATTTCGTTTAACATCCCAAAATATCATGTTCAAGGGTAGAGAAAAATATTCAAAAGAAATTGACACCATCTCTAACCTAGATACAATCTTCAAATCTAACGGATCAATACATGGTTTGACCCGTAAAACGTCCAAGGAGTACATGGATAGATCCCTTACTCGTGTAACGCGCGTGAACTTCGACCTGGGTTTTGGAGGTCATTAACATTTGGGCGGGAACTGGGTCGGTGCGTCGTCGGGCTGCAGCGTAGTCATGGCAACGCGCCGCGCCGCCTCCCCCGCCCTAGACGAGGCCCAATCTAATGCCTCCAAATTCCTGCGCTGTTTAGACAAGACAGGTCGTATTACGTTATTGTTCGGAAGCTATTTATAGACTTTCCTCTATCTCTTTTCTTTTATCTTTGAGTTGTTTGCTTTTATCGAACGATTTAAGTAACTACATATTTGTAATTGTTGGTTAACGATAACAATTGCTACACTAATACATCATCGTCTGCCTAGCCTTTTCCCAACTATGTTCGGGTCGGCGTCCAGTCTAACCGGATACAGCTGAATACCAGTCTTTAACATGGAGCGACTGCCTATCTGACCTCCACAACCCAGTTACGGGGTAATACGATACTCCTTGGTAAGACTGGTTGTCAGACTTTCGGGCTTCTGACTATCCGTAATGAACACGAATGACAGCGGGCACCAACGGCTTAACGTGCTTTTCGAGGCACGGAGGGATCTTGGTATGTAAAGATGGTCACGCATCCACGGACCAACCTCGGCAAGCGTAGCTTTACCTGATCGATCGATCCGCGTGACTGTTATTACTTAGCCACAAGCCCCAATTTTACATACTTAGCTACATATAATATATGTATAGCTAAACTTAAACATAGGTACTCTGTACGTATAAATGTATAGAAAATCGTACATCAAAGTACTTTTACTTAATATTATAAGGTATACAAGAGTAGCAATATTAGATTATGTACCTACTTGCAACTGACTTTTCGTCTCCAAGGGATCCCAACAAGCCACTCGCGATGATACCGCGAAGCAACCGCCGGACGCATAACATACGACCACATATACTTGGAAGCTGACGCATTTCGTTTTTGTTTTAATACACTTTTAGTTAATTTATTCGTCAGTCACAACGCCTCCTTGTAATATTCTTAAGTTTGTTTTAAACCTGTTCAAGGTTTCATGGTCATAAAAACACAAGGTATTTTGGGATTCGTTAAAATCTAAGCAAATCTTATGTTAAACATTACACTTTCTTATAGTTGTCGTTTTTAATTATACTCATTGAACTTATTATAGTAATAAGTTAGGATAAGATATGTACACTATCGCAACAGGTTTCCCTGTAAGGATAGAATGTAATTTGGAAATCATTAAATAAATAAATAAATTATAAAATTTAATTAAGTCACACAATAAATTATAGACAATTTAAAGTAAGTACTAAATTAAAAAAAAAAACTAACTATATAAATAAATACAAAAACAAAAGGATTTAGGCGTCGAAGTACTCGTCCGCATCGCTGTCATCCGGAAACGTGCCCAGAAGACTGGCAGCATTGCCACGATATTATTGAAATTATTCCTAAATATGCTAATGTATCAGGCAAAGTCCTTATCCATGTAAAATTGATGCAGTTCAAATAATACAGGCTTTTTACAAACCGTTGTAGGAAATACAAAGCGAGAAAGTCTTATATGAATATTTTGAAGCACTAAGCTCAATATCGTAAACACGTACTTACCTAAGTTGCACAAAGATATGGGGTGTACTGTGTATTATTATGGTACTTGGTTATTTGACTCTGATGTAAATATAATACGAGTAGCAGGAGCACGTAATTGCTGGCTCGAATGCTGACTGAGAGCTAAATAGAGCCAACTTTGTTTGTTTTTTTTATTTTTATAGACTGCATAGACAGACATTGCATTGCGATAGGGCATTACAAATTACAAAAACTTCCTGCAAAATGCTCTGATGTACAGCATAATGAAACTTTATTTTTATTTCTTGCACAATAAATGGTACATCACAGACTGCCTACAGTATTTGTCTCTCCTTCCCTTTTCAATACATCCAAAGGTTGTCTTTAAAAGATCGCTCCCAGCGATAAGACCGCCAATTGTGTCACCCTTTGTAAAATTTCTATATTTATATCTGTAATTTATATGGTATACATAATAAAGAGTATTCTATTCTATTCAATATTCAAAAATAACGAACAGTTCCTTAAAACAAATGATTCAGACAAAAAAAAAAAAAAAATGATGACCAAAATCCTCTGTTTTCGTAGCAGCAGCATGCCGAGCCTGCTTGCGTCACCATCCCGCTGGTACAAGGGACTTGAAAATAGGTCAAAAGGGGGCCGAACCACTGTCACTGCCGTAGCACACAGCCACAAACACATATCGGTGTGTATACTCCTACAAATCTACGAAAATCAATGGGGGCACGAGTAACGACCTTCGAAATTTCAAGAGGTCATCTTACCGGTACTTGGCCTATGCCTAACCTGGCACTTTGTACGGTTTCCATGGTTACGCCTCATGTATTTTGAACCGTTGCGTAATAGGGGAGATTTCACCGTATTTATTGTGTTACATTTATCATTAGATGTTTAATTGGAATCAGAGGTAATTAAACATTTGTAAAGGTGTGTAGAGATGAGTTACTAGTAATTCGTTGGAGCTGGTTTCTATTTATTGCAATAACACAGTCACAATCTCACAATACTTGTATACTTGAACAGATTTCTTTATATAGCTCAGATTTCTTTTGTAAAACCAGAAAAAAGTCGACTCTATTTCGTCGTTAATTTTAATGGGCTCCTGTTACGATAAATTATATTTACAAAGATACTAAAATAAATATACAATGGAGTGAAAATAAAACGTTATTTTTATATAATGTCCACTCAGCCGTCGAGGGATGTGACCTAATTACGATGGTGTTTTCTTCCTTTCATCATTTTACAGGAAACTTTTTTCAGGTAATTTAACATTATCAAGGAGAGTTTTTTATAGTCATTTTGTTGAGTCCTTATGCATGTAAAGTAAGTACCTTTCATATACACACAGGGAAGTGTATTTTTCGGCAGGATCATGTTAGATGTGGATAGATGACCACAGAGTCAGGCCTGAAGTTGTCAGGAAATCCAATGAAAATTAAAAATGCCAGTGTCATTTCTTTCGACCAGACTTGGACATGGTTGGCGCATGATATGAAAATTGCAGTAGGCCTGGGATCACTTCTGCAGATTTAGAAGAAAAGAAATTCTGTTGGTATTCAGAACCTATCGTTGGCGACATTTAAGGTGAGTTTGAGGTTGGTAGTGGCTGTGAATAGTTCTATTACAAGGCAATCGCCTCTTTGCAAAATGAAAAGAGATACATAGTAAAGACCAGTTAATAAAGAAGGACAAACTCCTCAACTTAACTTCTGATTGGTATAATACCACCCTATTATTATCCCACTGCAAAGGGCAAAGGCTTCTTCTCATGCAGAGAAGGCACGAGCCATGATCACCACGTTTGGTTGATAATTTCTACTGATTTTTAATTCGTACCTCGCGTATAAAATAGGACGCTGTTAGCTTTTATTGGTACCGGGAAAAGTCAGTTAGCCTTTATAACACCGCAGCACGCGCATGGAAACCATTGACATTTCGAAACTGAGACAATTGTTGCACTCCATTTATAAACTGTTCGCAGAATTTTAGGAATCATGATAGCTATGAGCCATTTAGAAGAACTGTGGTGCACTGCTAACCTTAATTACTTTCTGCATAAGTGTTCGACAGTGTTTTGTTTTTAAATAATTTCTGATGTGACAACCTGAATACCGGAATGTCAATGCACTATTGAGAAGGCGGTCAGTGACAGAAAACATTTTTTTTTTAATATTAGGAAAATCTAAATGAAAAAAAGTCTAAATTCTAAATGTTTGATTTGTTACTCAAACATTTAGAATTTACAATCTCTGTAGCTGAAATAAGATGAGTTTTTATTCGACTTGCATCCGAGTGAATTAATAGAAATATTTGTGAAACATGACAAACCACTTATGTTAACATACTTTTATGTTCAAATTTGTGATCAAATAAATCATAAAAGTAAAGGCATCTTCGGATTAACATGCTCGTCATACACATATTTAATGACCCGTAAATAAATAAAACGACGGCTGAATTTGAGTACCCGCAACACGTACTTACCACATTTTGCACGCGACTACTATTATGCCATCTGTCGGACACACCCTGTATCACACCCCCATCTGTAAGATTGGTTAAAATGACGGTCATTGTGAACTTTGGAACTCCTGAATATTCGTGATAAATATCACGTAGTTCTTTGGCAACCCAGGTCGATCTAAAAGAAGCTCGGATTGCTAAATAAAAAATATTTTTATATCGTGGCATAACTTCCCTATTCGTGCATAAATCATAGATGTTGCTGTCACGAGAAAAAAAGAAGTTTGCCAACCGAAATCAACACTTGGAAATACGGAACCCAATAAGGTTTCTATTACCCTAGCAAGCGCTGGTTAGCCTCTTTCAGATCGATTCTGACCACAATAGTCACGAACCCTTATAAATAGTCTCATGAGGTCTCTTTCATGCATAAGTAAGAAGTCATTTGTTACTTATGTACGTAAATATGACATTTTGAAGCAGAACTTATTGGGTACCTGCACGAAAACTCGAAAACAGATTACTACGAAAGCGACGGAAAGCTGTAAATTACTTTGAAAACGGCGGTAACTGTAACTCATTTTTACTTTTCGAAGAAGTGTACAAACACATCTCGTTGAGCTTCGTGTTTTCTGAATGGAACCGCTCATTAATTGGCTGTATGTATCGCATTAAAATGCAGCGGAGACAAAATTCTTAGGGCCCCTGACATTGGGCTTTGACCTCACTCCGCCTTTTGGCAGTCGCCTTGGCATTGCAGCAGGGCCGCATTCAAAAGCCCGCGTCTCAAAATTTATACCAATTATCGAACAACAATATCGACTGTCCTTTACCTTCAGCAATAATGTAATACCTTCTGATGGCTGCCTTTTTTCGTCTTTATTATTTTTAAAACGTTTAATACAGTCAATTGTTAATTATAGAAGTTGGCTCGGTGCGTTCGCTTTGTTCTGTGCACGTACTTCGTGTTATTGTAAAGGTCAACGGAGTTAATATCGGGCACTATCTGGTTGGACCGAATCTCGCAGTGCGCGATGTTGCGCCATTAGATGTAGAAAAAAAAAAAAAGAAAACGCATTACGCCATTAAAATGCTTCGATGCAATTTGGCAATAACTCCTTGAAGATAAAACTAAACCAAATGTTTAAGTAGGTAGATTGTCTTTAGCTTTTGAAAATTATTTATTGTATTTTAGATTCGGCGGTAGTCAGTAGTTAGCGAAATATTCAACTGCCTGTTGGATAATATAGTTAGATAGTTCAGAATTTTTCAGTAAAAAAACCCATAAAAGTTCAATACTAGGAAAAGAAAACTTTCAACTAAAATAACTAATTGAAACATTAGCTTCTGCTATGAGTAGTCGGAGCTCATAACCTATTTTCAATGAAGTCGCAAGTAGCAACCGCGCCTGCAGCTTTGAATAATATAACAGATATTATTGATCTTTAAATGTCGAATGTCAAGAGTTCAACCAATATGGCGGACGAGGTTGCCTTTTGTTTCTATGAAACTTCATAAAAATAGGAAAAAATAAGGATAGACAAGGGGAGGTGATCTTTATGGCTATTTCAAAAACCCTTGAGGATGATGATCATCGAATTTTCGTGAGAAAAATTAGAAATTCAAAATGAAGTGTTAAGAGGATGCACCGGCCGGCGCGGCGGCGACGGCGGTTTCGACGACGGGCAGCGCTTGCGCGGCGCCCCAGTTCCCAGCTCGAGGTCAGGAGTTCGTTCCCCGATACGTATTGATCGCCTCGTCGAGGCCGGAAGTGGGCTTCGGTGCAGCGGACCTCCAATGAGATGTTAACACCACCTTCGCCTGAAGAAAATTCTTGAGGTTTAACAACACTAGTCTCTTACCAACTGTCCAATGCAAGTTGCAACGCTTCCGTAAGGCTTTTTGTACATACTTGAACCGGAAACAAAGAATTTTGAGAAATTCATAGCTGCCCTACTATATAATGGTTTTTTTTCGCTAATTATAACTACAACTGCAACTTTATATATTTTAATATCTTGTCTTAGGCCACTTTATTAGTTAAAGTAGAATACCACATACGTAATATTTATTTTATTACGTATGTGGCTGAGGGACTAGGTAGATACTATAGTTTCCAATACGTACTGAACACAACGTACTATGTAACTAGTGGATTGCAAAACAAAACAGCTGGTTGAAGATATGTATTCAGTATTGTCAGTTCATTCATCAATTACCTGTAATTTTCCTCACGTTACACCTCGTTACGCGCTGTATTTTTCACATATAGTAAGTAAAATTAACGTAGTGTGTATGCACGTCGAATAGAGTGTTATGTATACTAAATGTTGTGATATTTATTTGTACTTGTATTAGAAAACAGAGTTACTATCTGTATTTTAGATAAAAACAAATAAAGAAATGAATTAAATTAAATACAACAACAACATTATAATTATTTCTATGTATTAAGAGTTTGCGGTCGTTACGAATTTCATAAAGGAAAATAATTAATAAAGCTTATTATTTATACAGTAAGTGTCATTTGAATACCCTAGTTTCACTTGACATTGGCATATAATCATTAGACCAGAAGGAAAATGGTGATGTTTATACTCGTAATCAAGCTGGGAGTAAAATTATCCATAGTATAAAAATTATGAAAATTCAGACCTTACCTAACTACCTATTAGGTAAGGTTTGAATTTTCATCATTTTTATGCTGACGCTACTGGAAAAATATTCTTTTATTAACCATAAAATTAATTATAGGTACTATCTCTCAACAGTTGGCTTCATTTTAACGTAAATATTGCTTTAAATTAATTCGAAGGTAAAATAAATATTTCCAGTCTGCTATTGAAAATTATTATCTTCACATTGAAGTTTCCAGCGTCAAATCTCGCGGCGACCTTGCTTACCACAATTATTACATTATCAGACACTGACGAGGACATATGCACACATGAGCAATTGTTCAAAGTAAGCCGTCAATGTAGTATTGCTATTAGCATAAACATGGCACACAGACGAATCAGTCGCCGTATCGGCGGGGGTGTTATCGGCCCGATATATGTAGGCCCCGGAGGTGGGTCAATGACGTTCGTTGACCCGACTGCAACCCGCACGTGTTGGCCTCGCACCCCGGCATCGCCCCGCGCTCTGCACCCCCCGCGCACACACCCCCACCTCGCCCCGCCCTCCTCGAAATTTATGGTGATCGTTGTTAACCTTTCCAAATGCCTTTATTGCATTATAATAATAATAATAATGTGGATGTGGACTCAGCGATCATTGTGCCGATAGTCGTGACAGCCAATGGATTAATAGCCAAAAGCCTCGACCAACACCTGAGGAGGCTTTCGTTAGGCAGCTGGATCAAGGGCTTGATTCAGAAAGCGGTACTTCTGGACACGGCTCGCATTGTCAGGAGGTTCCTCTCTCTGGAGCCCTGACTGCCGGTAGCTTGGACCCTGTTCCCGTTACCGGTGGGCTACTATTTCTTATATTTTTAAATATTTTTATATTTATTTTATTCTAATATTTAAAAATATAATTTATATGTATTTAATTAAATAAAGGAGATAATAATAATAATAAAAATCACCACACACGCTACATTGACTTGGCTTAGGCCCGTTAATGTAGCTGAAACTAGCTAAAGAGCTAAGAAAAAAAAACATGTTTAACAAAAATAATAATAATAATAATAATTTAATTTATTCTTCAAAAAGTACAAAAGCGTTACAAAAAACAAAGTTTTCATCTATTTTAGTGAGGTGAAAGTACAGAGGCAATTTAAATTAAGACTACGACTCCCAAACTGAGACATGCTCGTATCTTGGGTAGTCGGCGGTCAGCCGTTTTATATGTCGTATACATATCATATACATATCACCGCCTTATTTAGTGCTAAAATTTTACACATAACAATTTTACATAATGAGCATTTTTACAAAAAAAAAAAAAAAACTGTGCATGTTTCGTGTTAAATTATTATTTAAAAATTCAAATACAAATTCAAATACTGAGTTTCATTTTACTATTTTAATAAGTTTCTCAGTCTCACCATAACTTAACAACTTTAACCAATTAGTTAATTCTTATTCACCTGCCTAGGCGCATCCTTCATAATACTACCTCATCATCTGCCTAGCCTTTTCCCAACTATGTTGGGGTCGGCTTCCAGTCTAACCGGATGCAGCTGAATACCAGTATTTTACATGGAGCGACTGCCTATCTGACCTCCACAACCCAGTTACTGGGTAATACGATACCCTACGGGTAAGACTGGTTGTCAGATTTTCAGGCCCGTAACGACTGTCAAAGATCTACGAATGACAGCCGGGACCAACGGCTTAACGTGCTTTCCGAGGCACTGAGGGGCCTCGGTATGTAAAGATGGTCACCCATCCACAGACCAACCGCGGCAAGCGTAGCTTAACCTGTTCGATCGACCTGTGCGGCTGTTATTATTTAGCCACGGGCCCCTCTCATAATACTACCTGTTACTTCAAATCCATACCTTTGCATCGCGATGTTCCTTCAGAACTCCACGTTCGTACATTATACTGTACTTTGCTATCGTAGATAATATTCTGAAATTAATACTTGAATGTCCTTGTTATCTAGTCACATGTGTTGTTGTATGACATATTTATTTGTAAAATTATTGGAAGGTTTTATCTCTACTACAATTGCATTTAACACAAAAAGATAATATTTATTTAATACGATTGCCTATGTACGTAATGTGTGCTACGACATATTATGTGCTAAATAGTAGACGGAGAGAAAAACCTTAGAAAAATTACTGTGCTGTCTCATAATCTGAGTGCATTTGAGTGGTAATGGAAAAATTACCATGCTAGCACAGTAAAAATTCTTATGCTGTACAGTAAAATTTATTGGAAAAATAGTGAATTTTTTTTCACTTTACAGTGACGAGCACAGTATTTTTTCTAAGAATTTTCTCTCCGTGTAGCTTATAGAATGCTATAGGTAATGCTGCTTTTAAACTTTTATATGGAGTCTGAGAAAAAAAAAAAATCTGTCCAATTACATAACAGGCACGTGACTGGTGTTTAAATCAACTTACGAATGTATCATTAGGTACGCACAGTAACTGCCTACAAGACAATAATTAAGGTTTACCTATTTTAATTAAAACCTCATCTACAATCGCGATGTACGGACAGATTCGTTCACTCATAGGTCAGGCGGCCACTCCTCCCAATCCTTCGTATTGATTGAACCATTGACAAATGCACGTTTGACGCACTAACCTACCTCTACCTATAGTCTAGGTGCGCTATAGGCAACAGTTTCATTGCCATATTCCCGGAGATCGCTATATTTATCAGTCTGGTCGGGTGCGTCGGGCGCGGGGCGGGGCGGGGCGATAGCGCGCAGGTACTAGGTGGGTCAATGACGTTCCTTCACCCGCTGCAGCCTGCGTCCCCTGAAAGTAGGGCGGCTACCTACCACCCTCGCTATACGCCCGATGTTCTTATCCCCTCTTTTATATAACTTAACTGCACTTAGGGTGTCGTACTTCACACTTGTATAGATCAATCAAAGCCATCGGTTTTCAAGATATGAAAATGCATAGAATAGAATAGAATACTCTTTATTATGTACACCATATAAATTACAGACATAAATATAGAAATTTTACAAAGGGTAACACAATGCATAATCCTGAACTCCTGAAAACTACCAGACACATCGTTTATTTCCTGTTAATGACGAAGAAAATGAGGTAATACTGACGGAAATGTATTTGGATTGTTGGCTTGTTACGACAACAACAAAAATAAGGAAGGGCCGCACCGAGGTCAGATTTGGGCCCGCTGCTTACGTAATATTCTTCTTCGTTGGTTTATTTATAGCATTTTCCTTCTTATATTCCCTAAGACAATAACAAGCTATTACTTTGTACGAAACAAGATCTTGGTCAAGACAATGTTGGGGGAAATATTATTGCACCGGTAGTGATACTGATGATAACCGAATAAAATGGTGACGTCATTACAGCATGTGGCAGCACACCAGCCCCACATCCCCCTTGAACTAATTTGATATGACAATGATTATTAAACTTTTAATTAAATATTATCGTACCATGAGCTCCGCAGCTCTACGTTCGTATAACCAGTCTCACAATGGGTAATTACAACTATTGGTTACTATTTAATTATTAATATTGACTTGACCTTCAACGATCAGCTTTTCAATGTAAATTCTACGGATTACGTCTGTAATTAAGTGTAATATATTCAAGTTTATTTGTACTTTTGTAAACAGGTATAGACAATATGAGTTCGCAAGGTCATGCGTATGCGCATTTTTTTCCTACAACGAATATAATGCAGGTCCTGGATTTCTCAATTGAATCAGATAAACAGATAGAAATCAAGTAAATTAAGCTTATCTCAATGATAATTGTCTAGCTTATGTTCATTGATTTTATGCAACACACTTCAAAGTATATTTACGAAATTGACAACTGCTTAGTAGTAACTTGTCCACAGTAAACATACTTGCACACATGCGACTACTGTGACATAACTTATACCTCCAAGTAGAACAACAGTTAAACAACAACGACGCTAATCCAATGAGGAGTACCAAGAATTAGAACATTACATAAGGACACGCTGACGATAGCGATAAACTTATTGCATCTAAGTACCGACTGCACTATAAGTACCAAACAGTACTGGAGCCTTCGCTCATGTACTCGTAAAAGTAGATAGAATGTCTAAGTCAGCCAGGCCAGTAGGAGCCAAGGCTAGGTTGAGCAACCGTCCCACTGAATATGAAACTTTATAGCTACGCACGGAGCATAGAAAATTGCTTGGCGGCTGTCGTCAATGACGTTCGTTGACTCGAGCGTTCGATGCCGGCGCAGTGCTGTTTTCCTTCTCCGTTTTCATGCATTGATATTAGAAACTATTGAAGCTGTATCTGTTATAATGTTAGCTTTACGAATCCCATCGATTTCTACGCAAACATCGACGAATTTCATTGCAATTTTCATTATGCTTTTAGACAGTTATTTAATTTTATTCTGCAGTAATGACCTTAGAGAAATCTTGCGAAATTAAACGCAACTTTGCATTTAAATATAATTAACCTTGAATATACAATGCATATTTAGAAATGAAATGGGTACACTCTAGTAGAAGCTATGCTGCAAATAATTCAATATTTATTTTCTTAATTAATCTCAGTAGATAATGCCTAATCAAATCTATAATGTTTTTCCAGGGATATCTAAAATGATTTTTCGGTCAAATAACCTGAAAAATCATGAAGGAAATTTTGGATAACTTTGGGAAATTAGGAAAAGCGCTGCAGGTCTCTCAGAAGTGCTGAAGGATATTATACTGATAGTACATATTTTTTTTTTTTTTGAAAATTCTGATTCTACGTGTAAGTTATAATGTAACTAGATCATAGAATTCAAGGGCTGCTGCTGGATGTACGGTGATTCCGCGTCCGATCTATCATGTTGAAACACGTAGTTATTTTAAACGGCAGAAGGTTTATTTCATTTGTCGTCTTACAAGTACAGCACCAGTTACACAAGACCCCTGCTGCCTGTCGCTCACTAACTTCATGATGCGAGGTGGAGGGAATCGTGCGCACGTCAGAGGTCTCGGTTAGCTGGTCGATGTGTACGTGAGGTGGCTCGGAGCTCGTGACCCAATTTCGCAGCTGCTGGTTTCAGCAGCGGCGAGGGGAGTCAGCGGGGGCCATGCGGTGCGCGGGGGCAGCGCCAGCGGCGGGAGGCGGGCGCGTGTCAATGCC
>OX451387.1:16495715-16539964 GCA_949629135.1 Eremobia ochroleuca
AACCGCGCGCCCGCACTAGCGAGCGAGTGCACCGAGTCGCAGCCTCACGCAAACAAAACTTTAGTTACTAACCTACTTCCGTGCGGGCGCCAACCGCGAGCGCGACTCCCTGTGTGCGCACCGCTGGCCCACGCTGGCCCACGCTGGCCCTCGTACCTTACCTATGACACGTTGTAGTGATGAACTATTCTATGAAATTAATTAGGACTCTTTAAACCGGCTGGCTTGGCTGTTTACTTTGAATGGACACAAACACGATAAAGCTGACCGGACGACAAGGGCAATTGAACAAAATGTTTTATGGTGAGATGACGTTGTGTACGTCTTGTATATAGCTTTTATGTTATTTATTTTTCACGTTGGCATGCACTCTGCGGTCTCGTCGTTTCATTCATTCCTTGTTTATTAGACGGCCACGCACACACTGCACGTAAAAAACACGTGTTTATCTAAGATTCCGAAGAATATAATAAATTAATCACTAGCGATCAGCCTCTTAGACCTGATCTACTTCTATATCTTCTCATCAAATATTCTACAAAATACTATCGAATGCTAATCATTACTATCGGTGTACTCTCGACTTTATTGCATTAACTAATTTATCTCCAATCCAATTAGCCATCTGTCTGTACAGTAGGTATCTTAGGCACCGCTACACAGAATAAACTTTTTAGTTCTTATCATTGTTTTATCATTTAGACCAACTAAGCAGTAAATACTTGATGTACTTATTGTGATCTTGCATTTCTGATTTTTCAATGAAAAATTATCAGCTTTTTTTATGTTGCACTATAAATTAATGTTTCGTGTTTGTGTCAATGTTCTTAGTTACCTAGTTATCGTATCGGTTAATTATAACTTATATTATAAAAATACTACTATCGTTAATTAAATAAATAATAACGTCCATTTACCAAATAATAAAACTGTAAATATATCTCTTATTCGGCGGCCATATTGGATTTGTCTATGTGCTGCTTATGTCGCCCTCTAGCGACTAGTGACGTTAATATTATTTAATCATAAACCAAATTTTCTCTAAATGTATATTTTTAATTAAGAGATTGCGAATTATAAATATAGAAAATAAATTCACTTAAATGTAGGTTATCTTGTTGTTATCGTCATGTTTTAAAGTCTTTATCTTACATAATAAAATAACCCAACCATATATATAATAATTATGAATAATATAATAAGTAAGTACCTACTCATATGTTACGAGTACTCGAGGGAGGGGCCCGTGGCTAAATAATAACAGCCGCACAGGTTGATCGATCAGGTTAAGCTACGCTTGCCGCGGTTGTTCTGTGGTTGGGTGACCATCTTTACCCACCGAGACCTCTCCGTGCGTCGGAAAGCACGTTAAACCGTTGGTTTCGGCTGCCATTCGTGGATCTTTGGCAGTCGTTACGGGTAGTCAGAAGCCCGAAAGTCTGACAACCAGTCCTACCAATGGGTATCGTTTTACCCAGTAACTGGGTGGTGGACGTCAGATAGGCAGTCGCTCGATGTAAAATAGATACTGGTTTCAGCTGAATCCAGTTAGACTGGAAGTGGACTCTTATGTTACTCGCAGGAATTACCGAGAAATTAATCAATGTAGGACATACAATTCAGATACCTACCTACTAAACTATTGAAACATTATTTTATTCTGGAAATAAAATATATACAAAAAATATTAAAAACATTTTCGTAATGGGTTTACATCCGCTACATACGTTACGTACTGTTCATTTATTACGTAAGACGATTAAAGGGGGAGGGGTCCAAAGAAGTCTTATTTTTTCTTATGTGGGGGAGAGGTCTAGATTGTTCTTACGTAAGATGACAAAATTGCTTTTTTTTTTTAAGTAGCAAAAATATTAAAAACTTTTAATTTTTGTTTAAAAATTAAACGTTCTTAATATTTTTGCTACTTTTTCTTTGCAATTTTGGTAGATAATAATCTTACGTAAGATTTGAAAGGGGCGGAGCTTTCATCGTAGTCTTATTTTTTCTTACGTAGGGGAGGGGTCAGAAAGTGGTCAAAATTGTCTTACATAATAAGTGAACAGCACCTTAGGGGATTATTATACTATCATATTCGAGTATAGGATACCCTTTGGAAGATAATATTCAACAATCATAGATCCATGAGTAAAAACAAGAGGAAAACCGACCTCCACGTGACTGTTCCTAAATTACCCTAGACTGATAAAAATTTCGTTTACTATAATTATCTTAATATTAGTATTTAGGCCGGTTTCCGCCTTACCACATATGACTGTTTCCAAAATTACCCTAGGCTGAAAAGATTTTCTTTTTGTCTAATATTGTTAACATTAATGTTAAGGACGGTTCCCCATATTTCCTAAAGGATATAAGATACGACCATAAAATAAAATACTTAACATAAACAAGTACATGATATTTTAATGTCCCCCTCACAGTAACAGAAGTTAGTCAACAGTAAATTACTTATCTGGAAATCATGACCTTTCACCTTTTCTTAATTAAAATGTTAAGTTCTATACCTAATACTCTACCTCCAAATGACTAAGAAAATTGCCTGAATTATATATTTAAATCTGAAAACCCCACATATGGTTGAATTATTTTTATATTTAGACACTAATCCCAGTATGATGATATCACGCCGCGTGACTACAACCAGAGTTACTGAGTCCGGATCTACATAGTCATACTTACTTGTCAGTCAAGGGAAAAAATAAGTACACTAAGCTCAAAGCAGTGATGGCCCAGTGGTAACGGTCGCGACTTACGAGTTGTAGGTCGTAGGTTCGAACCCTGACAGGCGCTTTACCTCGTGTATATTATTGCATCACCACTGCCCTCAAAACGGTGAAGGAAAACATCGTGAGGAAATCGGCATGTCCTAGAATCAAAAATTCGAAGACATGTGACATCTTAACCCGCACTGGGCCCGCATGGTCGATTACGGCCCACTCCCTCACACAAAGAGGAGGCTTATGTCCCAGCAGTGGGAACATAGGCTGATTATGCACTAACCTAAATTCAAAAGCGACATTTTAACAATATCGGTTCAATTGTTTAGATGTGATACAATTCAGTTCACTGCTGGACATAGGCGTCTCACAGGCCGCGCCACAACACCCTGCCCTCCGCCTCCCGCATCCAGTCTGTCCCTGCAAATGCGTGCAAAAATCCAAATGCAGAACATCTCATAATTTAAGTCAAATTGTACAGACGCCAGCACATCAAGTTACTACAATCTGTCAGATTTCTTTAATAGATTTTTAACTTTATCGCTAAATCATAAGGTTCAAAGTTGATTGGGAAAATCTCACATTTTCGGGTAGCTTGATGTGCTGGCGTCTGTACATACTTTAGGAGAAAATCGTTGTTGGATTTCCTTCAAACCTATGCACTATGTAGGTTTAGTTTTCAGTTAGATGCAGTCGTACATAACCGCAGTTACTGGTAACTAAGCTCAGTACTTTCTCGCTTTGATCTTATCCGATTGTGATAAACTTTAATTGAAGTAAGCTTTGTGACTGAATAAGAGATAAACAATTTCTCCAAACGAATTGATTTTGATTTCATTTCATTTTGGCTTGTGGCTAAAACCTTCAAGATCGATGGAAAGATTAGTTTTCCCATAGTAATGTATATTTTCCTACACATAATAACAATAGATGGACGGCTCGTTAGTCTAGTGGTAGAAAGCCCTACCGCTGAACTGCTATTGGGTTTATACGTCTGAAAATTTTCAGTAAAAGCCCGGAGTCTGGATTTTTGTCCGGTTATTGGGAATAGTTGCGCCCGCTGTAACATGGGACACACATAGGAACACCTCTGCCCAACCCTTCATGGAATAATGGCGTGATATTATGTTATAATAGCAATAGCGTTGATTGTTTCTTCATTCACGAAGCTTAAACTAAGATGCCTAACTAAGGAGTTACTTTTACTTTCCATTGCGTATTCGCGTTCTTGGACCATTACCTACTAATAAATAATTAGAATCGATTTCAATAAGAATCAAACACCTTCTAATGATTTTTTGTTAAAGTTTCAATAACTAATCAGCCCAAGGTCTGGATTTGTGCCCAGTTGATGCCAACAGGCATCTCTACCTTACTCTTCTCATAGGCTTAACGCGTCCTACACAATTGTTCGGGTCAGTAATATTTGTTTTGTTGTTTAATAAAACTGATCCGAAACAACTACTACTATAGATATTCGGCTTTCATTGGGCTCGTGCCGATCGGCAAACTCCGTTCAACTTCGCTGAATCATGTTCGGGTCGGCTCGGCACAGTTCGAGCTAAGCCGAGCGACTTTTTCTCGAACATTAATAATATGTTCGAGCCGGGCGGTAAAATCAAATATATTATTTTATTATGTTGCTATAATTAGCAACATAATAGTATATTTGATTTTACCGCCCGGCTCTGTGCCGAATCTTGCCGACTCGAACAAGTGTGTAGCACGCCTAATGTTGTATCTGTTATTTTCAAGTGGATATTTGCTGTTAGCACTCATTATAAAGCTGATTGTTTAAAATCTGAAACATAAAAAAATACCTCAATATATAAATAAATATTTAACATTTGCAACCAATATAAAGAAAAAACTAGGGCTAAATGTTAAATAATATCATAACGACAACATTTTCCTGAAAATGTACGGGTCAACTTCTATTCCAAGATTAGTCTTCGTATCTCCAATACCAAAGAGCATCTTCAACAACTTCGCCATCAGCTCAGTTCGTGAAAGGGTTGAAATTGAAACTCGTCAGGTAGATGTTGAGGTCTGTTGATATTTCGACAACAATGTGTTATCGTCATGGCCAAGGCCTACCGGAGACCATTGACCATGCAACTTTCGAAATTTTGTACCAGATATTTTAATGGACGTTCAAAAATATTTTGGGGCTGTCTGTCGGCCCTGGATAAAATTATAATGACTAAGTCAGGTGCCATTTTATTACTGAAGGATTAAAAAATGACTTTATTTGTATATTTGTCTGCGACGCCACAGGAATGCTACGCGGCTACGCTTATTTTTTGGCGCCAAGAGAATATTTACAACAATAAAAAATAGAATCATTTTAGCCTTCAAGTTGCTGCGTAGCTAATGAATATTTAATGGTTTTTTTTTAAATATTTCTTCAATAATCGTACACTGAATTTTTTTACGTAGTAAATAAGTTATATTTTAAAGCTCCACTATTAAAATCGCTGTTATACAACGTAGATATAACAAATTAAAGAGTTTTTTTTTTTTTAATTATTACTGCTGTTTTAGTGTGATAATTACACTTATATACAGTTTCGAAATTCCTTTAAACGGCTCGTCGTTTAAACAGTAAACACGAATTTATTCAACGAGCAATGACGCGCATTTAGTATTGGTCAATAATATTTAGAGCGAGAATTATGTGAGTTCGTTGCGTGGTAGCGACTAATTCGTGAACTGTTCACGAATATGCGTGTCGTACGCAAATGCGTCAATGTGTGCGTTGATTGAGGAGTTACGTCTGTGTTTGTGGATTTTTGAGTAAATCGCGCACACGGGCCCATCGTGTGGGCTCTCGAACAAAACTGGGTCGGTTCAGTGACCCATATGTTTATCTAACGATTGTGCGGCGGGCGCGAAAGGCCCGTAGCGGCCTCGCGAGTCGCGTTGTTATCATTATCAATGCGTTCGCGTTTTCGTTTAGGTTATCTATCGGGCAACCTGTCTCCTGCACTATACTGATTAATAATCACGTTGTATCACACAGTGCACATGCACACATTATTATTTCCTACTTTAGAATGCAGTTAATGGAAGAAACGATTCTGAAAATGGTGCTTGATAACTTTATCTTCACTGCTCACAGATGTCATTTCAACCTCGTATTTTTCCGCTCGTTTTTTGAGCTCGTTTTTTGAGCTCGTCACCGCATCCACCCAGATACGATCAATGAGACTGATCACCAGTACTTCCCCTTCCCCTTATATTTTTATATCTATATTAATTACTGTATTCCAGTTCCTAAGCTTAATATTTTAAACTGAATATTTTTTCAACGATCCACGTTCACTGTTTTATATTCCTCTTCACTCCAGCCATGTAAAAATAACTCTCCTGATTCACACATTTTCCTTGTTTTTAAAACGGAATTCCACATCTGAATCATATAACGACTTAATTGGTCGTGAATACTGCAACGTTGTAAAGCTTTTTTACCTAGACCTAGAAATAATACGCAAAACTATTTATGCGTCAGACAGATCTTTAGCTAATGTTATAATAACCTTGGAAAACATCAATATTTATCAGTCCATTCGTTTTCTAGACTTCTTAAATTGGACGAAACAATTATAATCTACCCAAAACAATAAAACATAAATTTTGAATCCAAGAGACCATTTAATTTTAATTTTGTAAATGTCGTCCACCCACATGGAGAAATTCGCGATAAATCTTCACAATTAGGTACTTATTTGGCTTTCTTGCTTTCTCTAATATTAAAACCATGCTCATTTAACTTTTTTATGTCTAAACCGCTAAATTGCTCTGCTGATAAGATCCTACTGACAAGCGCGTGCAATACCAATGAAGTGTTGCGACTTGGCATATACCTTCTAACAATCTTACAACTGCACTTCTGCAAATTGAGTGCAATCAACTGTGAACCTTCTACTCGTAAAGTTAAGGACGTTATTGTGTTTCGCGTTGGACATAGAGCTTTGTAAGGCACCTATTACCGTTTGCTCGCCAAGGACGGTGAAAGCGGAGAGAAAGGATGTGCAATAGTGACGTCATAACTTTTGAAGTTTACGGTCGTTTTTCGAATCCTTTCACAAAAAGTATGGAAAATGTTTAGCACTGTTTACTACATTGTTTAAATAGACGATGCGCACCAGTTTTGTAAATTTGGTTTCAGAAAAAAATCGTAAAAGATATCTTAAATGCATATTTTTTTCGTTTTGGGTGCTGTGTTTTTTAAATATTTTACTTTGTCTCAATGACTTACATGTCACTTTTTTAGGAGTACTTTATCAAAAGAGGTATACTCAATGCACATTCAGAAATCGTTTCAAGTGGATCTGATGGTATGTTTGAGACTTTAACCTAAAGTTCTGACTAATAATTTGGACCGTTCACTAATAAAGATTTATAAAACAAAAATATGACATTAATGTTAAAATAATGTGGCCGCAGATGTGTTTTAATAGCTGCCATGTGTCGGCCAATTGACGATCACTCCTACCGCGGCATCGTGATATTTACAAACGTAAATTCTTAGCAATTAGTACTCAAGCTAAGCCCGTTACCTTCAAACACTTGAAACTACTATCGCCCTTCATTTTCGTTAGCGCCGTCCATACTTTACCTTTATGAAGGTGAACGCTGGTGTTGTACCAACTCAAATCATCATTCACATAGTTACGTCTCATTCTAGACTATGATAACAGCTATTAGAGCGAGCGGGATGCTACAAATTGGTTGTTGTTATTAGTAGTTAGTCTAACACGCTTAGGCTTAAGGTCGCTTGGACAAAACGTAGATGCGTCAACGAACGCTGGCAAGGTAACGCATTGTCACTAGGAATGTATTAGGTATTGTAATACTGGTGATGTGACGTGCGTAATAGAGCTGCACATTGAAAAAATCATAAACGTAACATTTACATAAATGTAACGGGTCTCTGTAACATACAGGGTGCAACAACTAATCATTCTTGATTGATGTAAATAGATTTGTGAAAATTGCTAACTCGTTTTGGATCCAGAATAAGTTGACTGGGGGAAAATGCCTATGGCATTTATTTATTTGTTTATTTATTCCTTATTTTCAGGCAACTAGGGCCCAGAGAAATAACAATACATACTACTACAAACATAAGAATACTTATAAACGAATACATAAAAATATATCACAAATACAATATCTACTATAATAGCATAACTTAAAAATACTATAAATACATACAACATAACAAACTAAAACTACTCCACACGAAGAGTCGGCGTCGTGTTTTGCTGACTGGTGTCATGTAGCCGGCCACGAAGCCGGCGATACACAACACCCTTCAGCCAGAACTCGTCCTTGAGGAACTTCTCGAGATGATGTTTCGGAACACGCACCACGAACGACTTGAAGTTCGTGTTGTGACGCGGCTCCAACTTCTCGACTCTCAAAGTCCAGTTGGTCTTCACATGCAGGCACTCCAAGATCTCCTCAACCTTCGTAGAGTGGTGCAGCCTGGACACGTACAGCAGCGTCATCGGAAAGAAAAATAAATAATAAAATTAAATAACGGGTTGTTCCCTAATAAAATCTGTTTGCAGAATATAAAAAAATCTTAAGATTTAGTAAATGTAGAGAAAATATTCCCATTTGTTCATGTTAGCCAAGTCAAGCTTATGTGCTACAAACACTGAAAAACACACATGAAATTGCTAAGCGGTATCAATTTTTAAATCTTGAATTGCTATTTTGTTATAACAGGCTCGCCCCTTTTACATGGGACTATTGGCACACCTCTGCCTAACCGTTTGAGAAATACTGCAGGCGTGGTGCTATGTGTGTTATATTATAACATTAAGAAAACAGCCTGTGTTATTCTTATTTCATGACGTTATTTTCTAGCGCACTATGTATAACCCTATTTCATAACTCCGAAGGTCAAGCTAAGCTGCGGGTATATAATAATAAAATAAATTAATTATCTGTGTAATAGGATCCAATACAATATCAAAGATAAGGGTTTTCTTGGAAGCTTGAATGAGTAACACATCCGTTTGTACTATAAACCAGTATTAGTTTACGGCCACTCACTAATAATACTATGATAATCAAACTGCTAGAACTTTGTCATCTCACTTGTATTCATTCAACGTTTCATATCATTTATCTCGTTGTTAACGCTCGGAACTAATAGATGGCGTTGGTTGTTTTGCAACGGACTTAGGTGTTTTTCTATTGCCAGATAACTTTTATTCGAGGAATAAAACTGACGTTTGACAGTTTTTGTATGAAGTAACTGTCAAAATTTCAAAATTATTCCTCAAATAAAGTTATCAGATGATTGAAAAATCAGCCCATAAACGGATAAAGTAGGGGTAGTAGAATGTGGTTCGAACACAGAGTTCAGATAAAGCGAGGTTAAAAAATAAACTATTAAAAAAGGACACAATTTAAAAGGACAAAATACATATTTTTTTAAACTGACTGTTGCAAATGTAGCTGTACACATGTGGCAGAATTAACAGACTTTAAAAGTAAATTAATGGCAATTTATAATATAGTACAATATTAAAATATGATGTTAGTACGGGTTCATACACTACTAAACGTAGGAATGTATAGGGTATATGAGTGTATGGGATTTTTTTATAAGTCCGTCGACAAAAACTCCACTACCACTTCATAGAATATCAAAATTCAAATTCAAAATCCTCAGTCGTCACAGAGCGCTATTTTAAAATTCACATAGAATTTAACAATAACATAGAGATCATAACGCTAGATACGTCAGTCGGTCGGGATGTCGGTCCGTCTGTCCTAGTTTCCACTCGCGTAGTAGGCATGCTGCGCAGGCGTTCACTAAAGTTGTGTTATTACTCATAAACTCGGATATATTGTCCATAGATTGTCAATTCTAGTAAACTAAGAAACTTCAGAATATTTTACGATAAAAACATAAAATAAACGAAAATTTAAGATGTATGTCAGACACAGACATCAACAAATGTATTTGGGTAATTTTTCTGTAGAGACGTTTAGTAGATATTTTTGTCATATTTCCAGCACTAATGAATCATATATATTTTAGACATTCGGGGAAATCCAAACGTATCATCGAAACAATTAATTGTTATATAATTGCCGTATTGAAATCAGAAGTTGATACGACGAGCATACTTATTAATTAAAGCGTTAATTGTCTTGATGACAATTTATATGAAATAAAATATCCTTGAGTCCTATAAAATCTCAATACAAAAGACACGTGTGGCCAACCAAAAAGTATCTAAATACGAATAAAAATATGAAACATATTCACAGATGGTTAGAGATGCGAGCGGGAGGTATGCGCTGTCTAAAATTAAGGTCAATGGTGATAAGACAATAAAACCGTCATCTACGACTGTACCACTCCGACACTAGCAATTTGTACGCGACAATACCGCGTGGTGCTCCGGAATGTACACTTGTATTCCGTGGATTTTCGAAGGGTATTGGGGCAAGTTCACGATAAAAATGATTCATGATTTGGCTTGATTTTTTGAACTTTTGTAATCTTTCGTACATTTTTTGCCCAGAAACTCATTGATTTGCGAAGAAAAAAAATCATAGACAGGCAATCCTGGAAAAAACCTATTCTTTTCAAAGTATCATAATAATTCATAAATTATCGGTTAAAGTTTCTAAAGACGACATGTAACATCACGCATGTATGCATTTCCCCAAACGGTTTGGCAAGGTGTATTTATACCCACATTTTACCAGTTACACCACCCCACGAAGGTTGAGGAGGTCGTGGAGTACCTGCATGTAAAGACCAACTGGACTTTGAGGATCGAGGAGTTGGAGCCGCGTCACAACACGAACTTTAAGTCGTTAGTCGTGCGTGTTCCGACACATCATCTTGAGAAGTTCTTTAAGGAAGAGTTCTGGCCGAGGGGTGTTGTGTATCGCCGGTTTCGTGGCCGGCTATATGACACCAGTCAGCGAGACCCGACTCTTCGTGTGCAGTAGTTTTAGTTTGTTATGTTGTATCTATTTATAGTATTAAGTTACGCTATTATAGTATTGTATTTGTGATATTTTTTTATGTATTAGTTTATAAGTATTCTTAGTATGTATTGTTTTTTATATGGGGCCCTAGTTGCCTGAAATAAAGGAATAAATAAATAAATAACATTCAATTATCCATATACCTATAAGGATAACGATTATTTGCGATATACATGTAACAATGTATGAACATTTGATTTACATCAATCACAAAGCTGTCAGCGGATATAGTAGGCGATCACCGCCCATCCACCCACGGCTGCTTGTAACCTAAGTTTAAACCAATGTAACCAATCGCAAATGATCTGGCAAGCATTAAACAAGCCGAGGCTTAGAACACAATACTAAACTTAGTGCAGGGACTTTTAAATAGCTATGATTTAAGCTCACGTACGGCCACACCTGTCTTAGCAGTCAAATGGCAAGAGTTCAACTTGAAGATTTCTATAAGGTTTTTTTAAAACATGCTGTAAGCAGTGATGCTTTAAAAAACTGTAAAACTGAAATAAGGAAACTGATAACTAACTTACTAATAAAGCCATTCCAATATTTTATAATAATAAATCGAAAGAATAATAAGTAAGCAAAGAAAACTCATAACTAAAAGGGTAACATAAATTTTAATCTTCTTGCGCAAAACGCGGAAGCTGTAAACCCATATTTTCCAATTAAACTAACTGCCAACAAAACAACATAACAGCGTAAAGTTGCGCAAACGCTACCAACTTCTAAGTTCAAACAACTGACAATCTAGTCGGTGAGTGCAATAGGGTTTCCCACGCAACCCTGCGGTGGCCTTGTCGCTAAACCTTTGTGCGAGTGGGAGCACAATGTTATCGAGGAGTCATGGACTCGCGCCTGCAACTATTGTGTTAATCTCATTGATGCAAATTGTTCAGTTCGAACTACTCCACTTTGTTGCACATGCATGAATTCCGATTAGTGAGTTATTTTGTGAAAAGTAACATATTCTAAATAAACTATTTTGGAAAAATTCTAGGACTAGATGAAAGGAGAAAATCACTTCCTCACCTACTCCCAAAATGACGGCATAGATAGGTATACCAACAATTTTCTAAGGTCATCAAATCATCGTAATAATCAAAGACTTCCAGAATATTCGCTCCCGCATCCCGTAACAAATGCGCGACGCGTTTGATACAGGTCGTTTCTAATTAAGTGACATGTCCATAACTAAGTAACCAAGTACACGTGGGGCAATTAATCAACAGAGGTGAACGATCTTGAAATCGAATAGATCTCGTGGACATTCTTATGGAAAGTGAGCGTAACTACGCTATAAATAGATACTGACCTTTCGCTACACTGATGCGTCAGCTAAAGTAACGTGATGTAACCGACAATACACACGCACACAAACACAAAACACGTAAAATCTCAGCATGTGTTTGTGTGTACATGCGGGCACGATCAGCGGCCATCGAAAGAGAAAGTGGTTAAGGTCTCAATGGTAGTTGACCGGTGCTCAAGTAGTGTGGTCGCGTAACTGTCTATGCTATCGATGAATTTCATCGCTAACCCAGTCTGGTGTTATTGACCTCTCGCCGTAGGTACGCAAAATTCGGCTTTGTCCTTGTAACAGTGTAACACATATTATTAAACACGAAAACACTTGAACGTATATTTTAAAACTGCTTAGAATAGTTTCACCCAGTTTTTACTCATATATTAGCTACAGTACTCTACACATATTAAATTGTTTCAAGCATATATATAAGGTATAGCTGCTGTAAGGGCAGTAGCAAAATATTCATCGAAAAATATATTCGAGAAATCCTTATTGAATTTAAAGATTCTCACATTGTCTTTCTCGAGTAGTATGGACATAGAAAGTAAAAGTCTAAAGCTAATGACTTGCATACTCGTATTTCACTCTTACGCAAGATAAAATTTAGTTAACACGATGTTTTATTACTTACAATGTGTTTACACTCATAAATATACCTGTAATGTGTTTAAAATGTTTTACGCTGTAATTACACATTAAAAACATAACATATTATGCGCTACTAATGTTAAAAATAAGTATTTAAACATTCTAATAAAACATACAAATTCCGATATCGAAAGAACTTTTCTTTAAATATTTAAAAATTCAAATAGAAATTTTACCAATAAGATTAGAAAATAAAATAAACCAATTCAATCACCCAGTTATTTTAATGTAAGTAAAAGCCCACAAAAAACCTAAGATGAGTCAGGTAATTCCATCTGTCGATATTTACGTTCATCCACTAACGTAGCATCACTAGTGTTGCGGGATGCCGCGAACCCGTTCCTACGGGAAGTACCGTAACTTACACCCGGTACCGTTGCGCCGAGCCCGCTCGCTACGTGAGTGCGCCCGCGCCGCGTAGACCGCCAATTACTCTCGCTTTCGATTTAAATCCTATTTCCGAAGACAATGAACTTTCTTCGCTTTATCGATGACTATTATGCTCACGGCTGACGTAATTTTTATGTGAATTGTTTGAAATATTTCTAAAAAGTGAATTCGTATATTCGTTTTATGCGTTTTACATGGCCTTCAACGTTGTTATGAGATCAAAGTAAACGAATATTCAAGATTACATATCGTATTAAATGGATATTGTTTATCGATATCTAATTGCTCATTGAAATACATTGGGGGTCAGATTGCTCAATTAGATTTGTTCCAACTCTAAATAAGGCATCATAGCAGCGAAGTGCGGACGACGTATGTAAATCATAGTCCATAAGCGTGTACTAAAACAGAAGATAAAATCGCGTGAAGCAAGCATTAAAAAAACTTGAGCCTTGACCACGGGTGGCTGACATTAAAAACTCACGCGCCTTTCACGGCGAACTCAGGTGGACGTTGTATAACACACTTTCCATTTCTTTGGCAGAGTTTAAAGCCTCATCTCCATGGAGCTTAAAGTTGCATCTTCGACAATATTTTATCAAAATTGATTTCTAAATTGAAATTATAACAAAAATATGCAATTAATAATTTTCAACATTTTCCATGGCGTAACGCGTCGTGTTTACTACCCGCGGAATGATGTCACATTATTTGTACAAGTTTGGTTTGATGCAAGATTGTGTGACTCACGGAATCCGCATAACTGTCACCAATTACTTCAAAAACCCTTATAAATGAGTATCATCAAAATTAATAGCTGTGTCCACGTGTTAACTCACTTTGGCAGTGTATTCGGGGCTTTATTCGGGTGTCGTCTTACGAAACTGGCGGACTCGCGCCGAGTTAAGGTCGCCGATATGTGGCAATTTTCCCATTTCGAAGAGAAGTCAAACCTTGACCTAGGAATTAAATTTCATTTCGTCACTCCTGCTTCACTCGCTACGTATTGCAATTTATTAGCCGCCACGTTTGTGTTACAAATGCAAAGTGTGTGAGTGATATTATGTTGATTATTAGGTATTCAGGCACTTGACGATGCAAATCTGACAAATGTTTACAAGATAATGAAGCCTGGCAATAACGACTACATTATATTTCGGACTCAGCAATAAATAAAGTTTTAAAATTGGCAACGAGTCGAAATTAAAACTGTTGAGCGCATCATTGCACAGTAATTTCAATATTTTTATTTCTACTTTTATAATACGAGTATAAATCAATTAATTATCTAGTATCAATACAATAAAATCTTTTTAAGAATTACGTAAACATTTTTCCACCCTGAAAGTGGAAACAGCAAAACAGCCATAAAACGCACCACATGCAATATATAGCTAAACACTACCGATTTTAGTACATATGTATATGTGGAACACATACAATGACAATGAAAGCTTCAGCTAGATGGCGCTGCGCACACGCCGCGTCACTTTGGAGCGCTGCGGAGGGGGTCGGTTGCGCCACTGCGCGGGCGCTTTACGCAACGCGGCCATTCACCCCGGAAGGCGTTTTCCTCGCAGTTTCTTTAGCAGTGTGTTACTGTGGCGCTCGCGTGACTACATCGCGTGCTCAATCGCCCCCACTAACCCTCCCGCCACATCCGAACCACTCAAAACTGCAGACCTAATTATCTTATCGCATGAGACAAATATGTCACAGTTGCACTAACATCTGCTTTTAGCTATCACCGGGAATAGCATCAGGATTCATCTATTAGTAGCATTTATAAAAAGCAGCGTTTAGCAGTTATATTCAGTTGTCGCTAAATAAAATTCTAAGTATAATGTGTTAACTTAACCGAATTTTAAAAGCAACATATTTTCGAAATTATACTTTAGCACGTTTACACGCCGTTTTGTTGTTTCGAAAGAAAGCTGTTAATCTTGTCAGCGCATTCATTTATCCTTCCATTTGGAGAGACATTAAACATATGACTGCCGCCTGTTTGTCATGATTTTTTCCAGGCAAACATATATTTTCACTACCCTCATTTATAATGTTTTAGCAGCAAATCGTTTGTTGACTGAAAGACAAATTTAATCGTGGGAAACGTATAGCTTACGGGCTAAATTTCACATGCGTATTGATGTCGTTGATGTCGCAACGCGTATCGTATTTCAGAGCAGCAAAATAGATGCGAGCAGTAAATAGGGAAACTAAAATACCATGAAACACAACGGATGACGCCGCAACAAGTATTTCTCGTAGCTGGGTTAACGCCAGTTTATATGAGGAAATTCGTTTTAGTGTTTTGGTCTCGTGAAAATTTCGTAACTGCGTGCAACAGGCCGCGGTGAGTCAAGTGTAAAATTATAAACAATAAGAACCCTATTATTTGCGAAACAACAGATTCACACAAGTTTTAAATTAATGTTGCTGTATGGGAAGACTGACAAATTGCTTATTTCACGATTGTATCTCGACTATTCGACTGGCAATTACAACTTTTCCAGACCAAATCCGTCTGACTGTTCATTGTTACTAAGTTATGAATTGAAAACAAAAGTAACGTTAATTGCATCTATTTGTGTAGAACAACCATCGTGAATAGAACAGGGAAAAAATGCTGCATGTGGCTATCAAAGTTCGATTTTACATAAGGTGTGACATTGCCGTCGCCTGCGCAGGCTTACGCAAGGATGCACTAGCCATCAGCGGGGCTTGCTAAAGTGTAGGTTACACGTGCATTGCTAAGGGCATCGCTACTACTCACACCGCCTGCATTAGACATGCAGGAATGTTTTGAGAACGTTAGTAATGCATTCGGTGGGTATTCCATTGTCAGAGCTAAAAAACTTTACATTTTCTTATTTTATTTTAAAAAAACTTTACATTTTCATATGCTTATTAGTAGGTACATTGTGTCACCCTTTGTAAAATTTCTATATTTATGTCTGTAATCTATATGGTGTACATAATAAAGAGTATTCTATTCTATTCTATTCTAGGTACTAGCTGTGCCCGCGACTTTATACGTATGGATGTCGGAAAAAATAGTGTGTCGCTTAGGAAAGGTGTGATTACCACTCCTTCATTGAAAAGGAAGAATCTTCCGATCTTGCCTGAGCTGGTGGGAAACGTCACCTGAGGTTCTCTACCACAGCCCTTTCGACTGCAGTCACTGCGTCTTCATGGTTCATAATGTCAATGCGACGAAGTGTCACTTTGATTTTTAAGAATAATTATATTGATATTCATTTATTTGCATTCCATAATGTGTATTAAGATGTTACATAAAGCGACAAGCTACAGTACAGTTATGGACCCAGCAACATGGTATTAACCTAAAATTTAAATTTTAAAAATAAAATTCATAATCATTCATAATCTCAATGCGACGAAGTGTCACTTTGATTTCTGAGAATTATTAAACATGAAAGCGCCTGGTCGAGGCTCATTATCTGACCAAACAGCCATAATAATGTCTATAAAATATCTTAACTTTGATTTGGCCAAGATAAACTTTGCTAACGACGACTTGAATTTATAAATACACTCTGTATTTATAAATTCAAGTCGTCGTAGAGTTCAAAATAGTTTTTCAAATACGGTCTTCAGGACTGCTTAAGTTTACTTTTTCAAATTTCAAAATCCATTTAGGATAAACTAAATCTTATGTATGTCCATGAAAATTATTACAATATCGGACAAAGTGGTTAACTCGAAACTCGCTCTGCGTTAATCAACTTTCTTAAATCAGTAATTATCTAACATCGCATTCTTTAACACTCAGAACAACACATCAGTTATTATTATTTTACATTATCAGCATTATCCTCACTTTTTTAATTGAAATTAATTTAGCGCTACTCATCAACTATCGAAAGCGATTTTTATAAGATTATAATCATTAACATTACTTTTTTTAAATAACACAGACATAAGTGTCTGTGTTATTTCGTCATAAAGGCCTTATGTATTTCGTCATAAAGCCTTTATGACGTGATTCAAGATTTTTCGTTAGTACTATATCGCGCCAATAGATGCCGTTACGTGTTTCCACATTTCGTAATGAAAAGTTGTTCTATAATACTTTAAATTGATCATATCTTTTGATAAAGTGAAGCGATTGCAATTAAACAAAAACTAATAATTACTCCCAGTTTCACACTATATTTGAATATAATAATTAACCATATTAGTATGGTACTTTTCACGTACTCCCTGTTCATGTAAAATGTCTCACATCCAAACAGACAAACCGACAAACAGACAAAAATTCCAAAAATTGATGTAATGACATCTGTTGATTAACACCTCAGAGGTCCGTGGCTATATAATAACAGCCGCACAGGTCGATCGATCAGGTTAAGCTACGGTTGCCGCGGTTGGTCTGTGGACGGGTGGCCATCTATACATACCGAGACACCTCCGTGCCTCGGAAAGCACGTTAAGCCGTTGGTCCCGGCTGTCATTCGTGAATCTTTGACAGTCGTTACGGGTAGTCAGAAGCCCAAAAGTCTGACAACCAGTCTTACCAAGGGGTATCGAATTACCGAGTAACTGGGTTGTGGAGGTCAGATATAGTACTGCATCCGGTTAGACTAGAAACCGACCCCAACATACTCGTAGTTGGAAAAGGCGACAGGGTTCGGAGGACTTAGAATTCAGCATATATAGTTATTTTCTGTTCATTCAACTCATTGAAACTAATTCTAATTCTATAATTTTCTAAAATAAAATAACAACTTGTTTTCATATTAGAAACTGTCTTCTCTTTAACTAACTATTACACAACACGTTCTTTCAAACTATAATCTGGGATTTGCGTCTAGACCATTTTTATGCGAAATCGTGTTTGGTAGCCGCAAGCGCAGTAGCTAATTGAACGAAACATTCGATACATTTTTACTCTTTTTAGTTATTAAATCCATATTAAGGCTACTTATGCAAGAATAATGACTGCAGTTGACAAGTAAAAGTTTCTAATTGCCTTTATAAAAATATATAGGTTATAAGTAAATAGAAATTAGTTATATCAACGCAATGTGTAAAAAAAAACGGAACAATTAATATGTAGAATATGCAGTTAATATTTAGAGATATCTTATCGAGAGGCCCGTGGCTAAATAATAACAGCCGCACAGGTCGATCGACCAGGTTAAGCTACGTTTGCCGCGGTTGGCCTGTGTATGGGTGACCATCTTTACATACCGAGACTCCTCCGTGCCTCGGAAGGCACGTTAAGCCGTTGGTCCCGGCTGTCATTCGTGGATCTTTGATAGTCGTTACGGGTAGTCAGAACCCTGAAAGTCTGACAACCAGTCTTACCAAGGGGTATAGTATTACCCAGTAGCTGGGTTGTGGAGGTCAGATAGGCAGTCGCTCCATGTAAAATACTGGTATTCAGCTGCATCCGGTTAGACTGGAAGCCAACCCCAACATAGTTGGGAAAAGGCTAGGCAGATGATGATGATGATGTAGAGATATCTTTGGGAAAACTAGTAAATAACACAGGAGTGTTATTGACACACAAAGGAGTGTTTAGTTATGCGTAGGAACGCAAATCTAAACTGAACAGTAAGATTAATGATTGTGATTTCGACAACAGTTAAAATTGATGAACATAATATACTCATTTCGTAAATTGAGACCAATCGTTTTTAATTATTATTGACATCGATTAAAAGTCTCACAGCTATAAATTATCATTTTTCTTATTAGAAGCCACACCCTGCCTTCTGATCTTCGAAAGTCATCTTTCGCAAACACAAAACAAACAGTGAGTCGTCGACAACCTGCTAAAAGCCCCGACATATTACTCAAACAAAAATTGAAAAGTGATGGGCTATGATTGCCAGCGATACGTAGTATTGTACGAAGTTACTCAATGAGACAAGTGACTTGTAAATTAAAACATCTCTTTGATACAGCTGTCCCAAATAAACAAGGGTAAAGACCTTTTACGTAACTCAGTGTTACGTAGCCCGGTGAGAGGCAATGTCAGCCTTTACGATTGTTATGACAGCTACGCAGTCTTAGATCCCCACACAATGCCGTGCTACCGATCAACTCGACTGCACATACTCTTGTTTACCGTTTTTTGGTCTTACAAACTAACATCAGTCAATGACAGTGCATTTAATGCACTTGTAAATGTACAAATGAAAGGTGGAGGTCAAATGATCTGAACATTTAATTCGTAACAAGTTTCAAAATATTAGGTAACGAAACTGAGATGTTTTCACGATATAAATACTTGGAACAACCTGATTTCGCCATAATACTATCAAAGTTAGCGTTTACCAATATCATGTACGTAAACTAAAGAGGTCTACGAAAATTGTGCTACGTGCTACGCTGCTACGAACTAGCTGCTACGCCAATCTTTCACATCTTGCATTGACTGTAAAGTCATTCGTTGAAAAACTTTTTCAATGACAGTGCTCCTCAATCTAAACTGCTTTCTGCGTTTATTGACGTTACCGAATTTATAACGTTATTAAAGAGACATCATGAGTTGTTTCAAAGATATTACCAAAAATGGTTTTCTTGTTTCACAACAAGGCAGTGTATTGCATGCAGATCAAGGTTCCTCTTTATATCTAATAAAATTCATCTTTTGTTTCGCTAGTGTTATGTGCCTAAAAAGGTCAATGAACAGCCTCGGTATTTCTACAACCGAACCTTGTAAAACATAACGGCATTCATTGTATTTCATGCTACTTTATTTTGAATACTAAGTCATTCGATTAAGGTTTAAATTACGTTTTCCATGTTCGTGAATAAAGACCTTACGCTTCGCAATTCAAGTTACGCCGTGTACAGTGAACTCTGTCGTAGGTTACGCGGTTATTTTAATACAATTTGAACTCAGATCCAAAGCAATAGATGTCGAAATCATTTGGCATGATCGGGTAGTTTTGACATGTTGCATTTAATTTATAGGTTGGCAGTGACGGCCAAAATGTTAGTTTGTTTATCGTTAGCGCTCGTTCTTGACAGCGAAAAAGTGAAAACGGCTGCGGTGGCTGAGCGTTGCGATTGTGAAACTAGGCTCCGCGGCGAGGCCCCGCGACGATGGTGCGCGGGCGCCGCTGCCGGCTAACATGCTCTTATGTAATAGGAAGCATGCCAGTGTTGATTCGGTCACAACATGTGTTATAAAATTAGTCACACCTGCAGTCAGTAGTCTGCCCTTTTTATTAGGACAACAGTTTATAGGAACATTACATTATATTTTTTTAATGTGCGGACATTAAAAATCTCTACGCATAACTGAATCATTGTTAGGTTAGGGTCATTTAAACAATTTCGCGGCTATGACCTTGGGAAAATTAAATAAAATTTCATGCCATTGACATTCAACTCTAGCAATTTCTATGAGATATGTAAATAGGAATTTTTTGTGTGTGAAATCAGATGGATTTAAAAATAAAATGTCTCGTAAATTCAAAATGAGTTTTTGTGTCTAAACACACTATGCCGAAGTACGCGAATACGAGACCGAAGTTCGGCGGCTGATTTTACGTTCCGACGTATTCGGCTGATATGACACACCATAAGTGCCGAACTTACGCGGCAGAAATTCAGTTCCGAAACTTTGTGTGTGTATTCAGTGTCTCGAGCGCTGTCGTGGCGTCGTGTCGTGTTATCTACACAGTTGGACAGACATACGCAAAACAAAGTGATCTTGTAATTACTTTCGAGGTGCGAAACCCGAACTTACGCCCGACCGAAGTTAGGCTGTACGCTATGACGCGACGTAATTTCGGCATAGTGTGTCGTCGGTAATCCAAATAGCATTGCAGTCGTAATTGTGCTGAACTTCGGTAGCGTCACTTTGGCATAGTGTGTTTAGACACTTTAAATAAAATTAATGAAAGCATAGTTTCGTCCGCGGCACTTAACGAGACTTTCTTTCAAACTAGATAAGATCTGTATAAATGCATAGTTACATATATTTTTGGCAATGTATTTGCAGTGTTGTTTGGTGCCAGCCAAAATTTATAACAATGGTGATGATTAGTGTCATTGACATAACTATTGTTCATTGTTAAATTGACGCAGTTTTCTTTTACACTTCCAAGTGACCGTTCTCGAACTTTTTGTACGAACAAAAGTTTGAATTGCTTAATTAATATTTTGTAAAGTTTAAATAAAATTATGACGTTGTTGTACATAAAAGATAATGTGAATGTTAAGTAAGTTCTTAACGAATGTTTTAAAGTAACGTAAAATAAAACGATTTCAGTTATGTTTGCCCAAAGATGCGGTAGAATTATGCTTACATATATGTATATATGTATGTGATATTAACTGTACCTACGAAAACCAACATTTACAAAAAAAAAACAATTCGTAATTTAGTAAAAAAAAACCAAGGTTTTTTACATATTTCTCGAGGTTTTTCACGGCCAGTCGTCTACAATTAACAAAATAAAATTAAAAACGAGGAAACGTTGAAGTAGACTCATTTAGGTACGCTTTGTCGCGATGTTTACCGATGGGTGAGGTCATTCACACCTTTATCACGCGACTCGGCAGAATTCGGACTGGCACCAAGCGAACGTTCCGTCAACTGATACATAAAGAGATCACAACAACACGTCACCTTAGGAACTGTAATCGGTCAGCTAGAGTCTACGTGCTTGTAGGTAGCTACAGGACCGGATTTACTGCATGTAAACCTAGCCCGAATATTAGATGTTTCTAAAACCAATATTGTTCATAATACTCCGTTAAAATAATTGACTGTCAACTCCGGATTCGAATTACTAGAATAATTTATTATTCGCTTCACGATTGTTTGTAGGTAAGCAACAAAGCTCGCAATACGCATTTCTTGAATTCTGATTTTATAGATAAGAACAGGTGTCCCAGAAAATAAACATGCGATCAACATATTTCAATGTATGCTCCTTTCGTGAATTGTCGTAATAAGAATAAAAACAATTTTACTAAACACCGGTGGCCTTATCAAACTATGACTCGTGATTTTGGTTGTTTCTATATATTTTGATGAATTATACAAGATTACTGAGTGCCGCTTAAGGTAGGTCGTTCAACTTCAACTAGATCACCTAGTCTCGGCGAAGTGTGTGAAAAACATCCACAGCACAGCCAACGTATCGATACAATGAATTCGTCGATACGGCTCGCTAAGCAACTGATAAACATTTCAAACGATGGGAACAAAATTCTGTGATGCAGTTGTGAAACCTGATTGTTAACTCTTCAAACCCAAATACAACAAAGAGTGTCCGTTTGTCAAAGATAACTTCAGCAGAATTCTTTCTCTAATATCAAAGTCAAATATTTGTTCAGTTGAAGAATTTAGGCAAGGCTTGATACACCTGTAATTCTAGTATCGATAACATTCACTGAAAGTTGGTCACGTTGCCTGAAAATGTTATCTTTCGACTTGTTTGTCATCGATAGAGTTCAGCGTCAACTCTAACACATACCTATTTAGTCTGTCTCAGTGTCCACTTTGTTTGTTTATTGTTTTTAAAGTATATCTCTCAGTCAGTATTTGACATTATTTCAGTAAAGTAGTTCGCAGACTGCAGACATTTTAATCAGGAGATAGTTGGATTAATTTTCGAAAATATATTGGGGCCGCACAATGACCCGAGTGGTTCAAAATCGGCTAACATATTGTGTATAGTCGGTGTCGTCTCAAAATAGCCTCAACAAAAAATACTCGACTTCAGTACTTTGACGTTATGAACTTCACATGGTTTACTAACTACATGTTAATAACCTCCATTGACGTAGTTTTCCGTAAAACAAATCATTATAAATGCCTTCAACTAAATCGTGTGTGTCTAATGACATCTCAGTCCGACTCACTGACTCATAAAACTACATAACAGATTAACAGCCCATGAAAAAATTCATTGTCACTAAATATAGTTCAAAAATTAAACAGACACGCTTCCAAGAACAGAACGTATGGGATCAAATATTGCAGAACTTCCTGTTTTCGCAGCGCCAAGAATGGGGTTATTCGGTCCAGCTCGCTTTCACCCATTCTTCAGATAGGCCAACCATAGATAGCGCGTTGCGTCAATATTTCGAGTGGCCGTGTTTTCTCGGGAGAATAGTTAACCCAGTTTCGGTCGATCCTGGCTAAATATACCTCGGCTACCTGACTTGGAACGCATACCAGCAGCGCATGGTCGCAGCAAGCCGCATGACATGTTGTCAATCTTATTTAAAATATCTTTTATTTTTAATGTTACGAGTAGTTGGCAGGGATTGTACCGATTGGCTGGCTGAGTGATTCATGGATACGTAGAATCCCATCGGATACGGATCAGACGAATTGGTACGTTTTAAAACACGTGGAGTGAAATTACCTACATGCAAGGTACCTCTGACGTAATAGGCTGAAATTAACTTTAATAGAGTTGAAACATTGTAAAAGTACAAAGTCTTGTCACCGAAGCCGTAGCAACTCACCAGTTTTGAAAAATTTTCGAGTCTTCAAGTTATTTTAACAAAAATGCGGACACAAGTTTTGCGGTTGGTTGAAAACTATTTATAGTTAGTACTTTTTAATTCTGCAACAATTATACGTCTGCTTGGCATTTTTGAGGGTTATTTCATGCGTAAGGCATATGTAGATTTGTAAACACATCCAAATAGTACAAGAGTGTTGTTGCATACATCGTTAAAACACCTGAACGTAACGGGCTACCCATCACTATTAAGTAATTCACTATTGCGATGTCTAACAAGTTTCCGCAACACCCGGTAATAGTGTGAACACTTTATGATGCTGCCGTGTATTCAGACTAGATGAATTTTAGTCTGAATATTTCGATATTGAGTTTTCCATCTGGATTTCTCAGTAGCAGCCCGGAACCTGGACTTGTGCCCGGTTGATGGCTTTGGGTTCGCTCCCTATTACATAGGACTTAAAATCAAAACTGCAAGGCATTAAGACATTAAGTCCGCTTTTGTACCTTTTTGTATACGAAAAGATTAAAATTAAATAAATAATAAATGTGGGTCTAATATAGGTACACCTCTACCTAACCATTCGGGGAATATATTCCTGATGTTATGTGTATATATATTTCAATATACATATATATTTGTATAAATACTTAGGCCTTTTTAAGTTACGTTATATTTAAAAGAATTGACACTTTCAATTTTCACATAGCCTTAGAATTTTTACTAAATAAATGGCAAATATAATATTACTAGCACTCAGCACTTTGTTCCAACAATGAATCAAAAGCGTAATCTAAATACTGGTGAATAGCGGCCGATGCGAATGAACTCAGTTCTAATGTAACCCGACACACAAATGTGCCATCGGCCCGGCTAACCTTTCAGACAAAAACTAAGACTAACTAGGCTATGCATTGTCATAACTACAATTAAACCATTCTTGATAACCCATTATTAACAGTCATTGTCGGTAACCCCCAAACATGTCTGTCGAAATAATGAATACCAAGTCTCTTTTCAACAGTAGAAATTTTGTAGTTTGTATTAAGGAGGTAAGTACAAGGTCATTGTTGCAAAATCTTGAAAAATACCATTTTCGTACTCAACGCTTAAATGCCTGTAATTTCGCGTATCGGTTGACATATTTATTGTTTGAAGGTAACTAAATCGAGTGCTCAATCGCATTCGTAAAATTGTGAAGACTATAGAGCGGCTGTTGCGCGGTCATGAGGAACCGCGCGTGCGCGTGCGGCTGACCTACTTATGCGCTGGCGACCATTTGAGTACTTGCCATTAGACCACACACGCTATACTTCCACGACGCGCCTCACACCCATCGACGTTACTGCGGCCCATCCTAGTCAGTACTGAAACATCACCACTAACCATACCGTATCCCTTTTCGGCAGTTCAACGAACCCGCTATCGAAATCCGCACACTCACACGCGCGTCCATGGACGAAACGGCCAGATAAAAAAAATGAAACAAAAAACTTCTCGCGTAACGGTGAGTGAGTACCAGACAGAGATAACTATATTTCGGCAGTGTACTCGTCGAGTGTAAAGTCGGCTACGAAAAATACTGACGCAATTTTTACAGCGTACGTAATTGAGCACTGACGGAGTCAGCGGTGTGTGCGTGAGCGCCGAGAGCGACGCCCGCGTCCGCCGAAACGGAGGCGGAATATTTAGGTGAAAGTGTTTCGAATTTCGACATGACGACATTCGCGCGCAGTCGTTATCGTGATTTTGCCGAATCGAGAGGTTCGGAGAGTGCGCAGACAACCGCGACGCGCCTGCGATCCGCGCCCGCGCAACCCTAAAGTGTTCGCTCCGCAGGAAGTGCTCCGGACTCTGCATGCTGATCGTGTCTAGTGCTTGCGTTGAAAAACTATGCTGAGAGTTGGTGTGTCCAAAAATTTTCGGAGACGTAAATTAAAAAGGTGATCGGTGAATTCGGAACAAGGTGGTTCTTCGTGTGATGTGCGTGTTGATGCGCTAAGCAAGCTGTCGGCAGGCGACAGGCTGGGGCCTGACGAGGCGCTGGACGCCTCCACTCACGCGCACCAACTGCAGACGATGACCTCCACCATGGGTAAATATTGTGATTATAAAACAAAACATCACCCTGACACCATATCGCAAAAAAAAAAATAACAAGCTCGTCCAGCAAAAAACATTAAAAAATCTTAAAAAATTAAACAAAATCATATTAGCATAATACTAACATTATCATGTCGTGAATATTTTGTATTTTCATACTTGTTACTAATACTAATCAAACTAATCTACATACATTGGGATGTGCGTATACTGGTGGTAAATCAATTGCAGTCGGTAAATGCAGTCCCGTAGCACTTTGCTACGCGCTACGAGCAGATACATCGTTTCAGACATTTTTTAATTCATTTGTGATAATTACTGATCTGAAATGTTGTGGTGATCAGTTGTTAATATTTTCCATTTTGTCTGTATTTATTTTCAACTATGTAAATTTAATTAAGTAAGTTTTTCGTTATTTTTTTAAGCACTGGATTTTTAGAAATATTGAAATATTACCGTTGCTAAAATATTATTATAAATAGCACAATTAATCATAATAATAATACATATTATCTAAAATAATATTAAAATAAGCTTTTTATTGATAAAGTAACAAATCTCGTAGACCTTGCTACGAACTTGCTACGAAGCGAATTCTCAGTGGAGTTGATAACTTATACTGGAAATTTGTTTTTCCTGGTAATGTAAAAATTAGTTTTTTACTATTATTTAGTTAGTTTAGAAGATTTTCGTCCTAAAAATTTTCATTTCGTGAATCTAAAGACGATTGTCACATAAATGAGTTATAGGGAATACAAGACCAAGGTTTGCTTTATATATAATCTTTGCATTTTATTGATTAAATATGACACGATAAGTAAATACATACGAATTTTGTTTAATTAAACAAACATTTAATGAACTTAAAGTTAATATTATTATGGAGTAAAAACATAAGTTCGACATTTTTTTACTAAAAACCAGTCATTTGAGGTGCTTTTGCTACCTCGTATATGTGTATAATGGATAAATAGACAAAAATAATAACAATAGACGGTCATTATTACAATTTTACATAAAAGTATTTTTGAAAAACACTTCCTGTATATTCAGTTCGCACGCCAATATGAACGTTGTATCGGAACCAATAACACCTATAACCGCGCACACATTTAACCATGTTACTGGCTCAATGTCTTATTGAGCAAACACACCGGATTCTGAAACAGTTAAAAAAAAAATCAGCATAGTGTTGCAAAACAAAAGAGGTACCGTTTTACCATTGAGCGTTAACCATGACATTCCCAAATCATCTCGTGGATCACAATCGTGACTTCATAGACTATGACCGGCTACTTTTACTTTCGTTACAATATGGCCGCCCTTTGTCTATGTTCTATGAGTCGGTGAGGTTGTTGATCTCCCGCCATTTTGCCGTTGCCGAAATACGTTTTTTACGCTCACTTTCCAATGCGGTGAAAGCGAAAAGGTACAGAATGTCACTGCTTCCTTTCAAAGCATTGTAGTGGGAGGACGTTGTCGAGCTTCGATAATAATAGGTGCGTTAGTTCGCCTGTCAAAAAACGCTATTGTTCACTAATTCGAATACGTATTATGGATTTATAATTCGTTGCGCTCCATGTACTTAGCGATAACACGTTTACAAGACAAGCATGTGTGGAGAAGTAAACATGCCTGAAGGGGCGTGCAGGGATATGCAAGCACGTGCTTAGATGAATAGAAAACACGCTGTCAATGTCAACGGGGCCGAAAAATAAAATATCACGCTTTATTTTGTGAGACAGGTTTTCATTAATGTTGGTCAGGTTTAAAACCTTTGCCATACAGTGAAAGATAGGAGATTTTCAACCTTAAATGATAACATCATAAACATATAATCTTTATTTTGTCAAAAGAATAACAAACCTTACAACAAATTTTACGCCAATACTTATTTTCTATGAATCTTAGAAACCCAATTATTTATTCAGTGCACAATAATACATTCAGGTTCTTAAGAAACCGATTCACCCTGTCCCCCGTACTACTTTTAAACTGTATTACATGTCATGACGAGGCGATATATTGATGTAAATATCAAATTAAAGTATTCATAGCTCTGTATTATGGCGTCTTCACATCTAACACGGCTCCATCAAACCCCATTATACTACGCAGCTTATATTTTGTCTACCTAAATGATCTTACCATTGGCATCTGAAGTTTCCGATCTTGTAGCTGCAATTTTTTGTATACGGAAACACGGTACTGCGGAACATACCAAAGCTAAAAATATATAATATTAAACTGGAATTAAAATTCAAGATTACAGTAAAAATAACCGATTTTGATCATTATTTTCCTGTATCCTTAAGGTCGCAAGGGCGCATTAAAAGAGGCTACGCGCCGTCGCTACTATCTTAATTGGCTGACTAATATCTTTTTACATTAGCTATTGCACAGCACGGCACGCACAATAGCAGAAGTAAAATTTGTAACATAATGATATGAATAACTTTGCTATTAGATATTAGAGTTGGATTGTGGTAAATAGGAAGTCATCGGATCGGAAGTGTCAGTGTTTAAAAATGGAACGTTTTAGATGTGAGCGCACGCGCAACTCAACCTGAATGTCAAGGCGCCTGCGCCAGAGGCCATGAGAGAGGCCCAGCATTGGGGCCCCAAAATACTTGTTCTATTGTGATTTGTTTTCATAAAGTCGAAATAAATATTAATATGTAATACTCGTACTTTACTATGTAATAAGAAGCTTTAAATTTTTCATATTTCGCTGTTCTTCAAAGGACGTAGACATCTACTAAGAAAGTTTTTTTAGAAAGAGTCGGCATTGATGCGTACGAAAGATTTCGCGGTCCCCAGCCAAGTAAAAGTAGATCTACAACTTCATGTAAATAATATGCTTTTCATTCAAAATTTATTGTTTTATAGTACCAATATAAAACGATAACTATTTTTTTTTTTTTTGCAGTAATTAGTAACTAAAAACTGTAAAACCTCAGCCATTACCCGAAAACTTTCTTATTGGTCTTATAAAAACTTCGAAAAAACTCAACTGAAGTAAAAAGGCAAAACGGAAGTACGTTTAAGGTAATACCGTTGACACTTTTAAACCTTTGAGGTCATTGCCCTGTTCAGGTGGACATTTCACCGTAACATTGATAGGGAAAACTGTATTTCTTTTTGAACTTCTGTAAACAAGGTGTCCCTGTTTACGGATTTGAAAGCATTCTTAATATCAATCTTAAGGATGACCTCACCTTTATCGCTATTGAGGTAAGTGGATAATGCATCTACCGCAGCCTCACAGCCCCCTTTAAACCAAAAGCCTAGTTGTAGGGGCTCCAATTTGCTGGCTAGTGCTTTGTTGTAAAAAGCACAGCAAATTTTGGCTGCTATACGACGGTAAGTGAACCCTACGACAATGTGATGAATGTCGCCATCCTTCTTGCGCAGGGCACATAGATTTGCCCCATAGAAGATATCAATGACGGCTTCGTTCACATTCCCGCAGAGCATGAGATTGATGAGGGCCGTCAGCTCTTTCAAAAGGGACTCATCAGCCTCCCCGGCGCCTGAACACATTAAGTCCTTCAGGTGTTGAGCTGTCAGGCCGTCGAGGCCGCCGACGGAGCCACGTCGAAAGGAGCAAACGGCCGCACATACTTGGTTGAGCTGTAATTTCAAATGTGTTGAATTATGGATCGGGTGGGTTGGCGAAGGAAAGATCATCTGCATTTCCTGTCGTCATCATTTCACCTTTCCTATATTTTTAATCGAATATGTCTAAAACGATCAGCACTTTAATATGCCAAGCCATCACTTGCTAAAGCTTTCTTTAGCAAGTGATGGCTTGGCTTACATACGTGTTCTTCATCGTGTTCGTGTCTTTACACGAACACGATGAAGAACACGTATGTAAGTAAAGAATGTATACATACGATTGCCGTTCCAAAATAATAGCCGATAAAAGCTTCTACAAGCTACCGGTGTTACCTCACAGCCCTGAAGTGTCCAAGGAACACGCGTACACGCACTCCGTTCACTCAGGCACTCGAGCCGAGCCACGTTCGGACGGTCGTTAGCGCCGAATCGGGCAACCGACCTCGCCGGTGACACTGACATTGCGACCGGAACCATTCGACCACTTCCTGACACATAACACGGACAACATAAGATGTGCAATCTTACCTATTCCATTATTAGACTCGAAGAACCCACATGAATTGGTCGGATAATTACAATGTTTCGGAAATACTAAGGTCTTCACGCTTTTTGCGCAGCAATAGTGATATCATTTATTTTGCTAAATATAAATGAAACTAACTTACTTTTTCGTGCAAGAACCGTCTTTTTGACAGTTGATTTATTTTGGAGGTGTAGAAATATATCATAGTGTGTAAACATGCCACTCAATGGATCATACGAGTAGGTCATCGATGTTCGTATTTAGTGATCTACTGAAATAAATAAGTGTTCTTATTTATTCAAGAGTATTTCCTGACATTATTCCGCAAGCTGGTTTAAATAATCGTAATTTTGTAATTTATTTTTGTAATGTGTTTTTTTTTACATACATATACCAGTTTATTTATTAAGACTAAGTTCTATTAAATCTGCCAAAGTAGATCATTAGAATTGTTACTTACATTTTCCGAATAAACCACCTCGCTAAGGCTGGCATGATGCAAGAAGAACTACCAGTTAGTACAGGCAACCTTGACAACTTGCAACATTCACACGAGACTGGCTTGATACATTCTACGTCCGTTTGGCTAAACAATCTTCGGAACTTGTGACGTCACCCAAACATAGACACGGTTAGGAAATGTCTGGATGTTTCTTCAAAAGAAATTAGGTTGAATAAAATGAGAGAATAAAAGATTTTTCTTTTGAATACTAAATTATACCCAAGCAAAGTTGCTATAAAGAAAACTAAAACTTTTGAGGCCCTTGCCATAGTTTCGTCGTTTAAAAGACGTTGTACATGAATTTATAGTGCTGCACTTTCTCATCAAGATTAATCAGATGAACACTAACAAGAAGTGCATTGCACCGATGTACTGTAAACGAAAAAAGCGATACTCTTTATGGTTTAGTAAACATTTTGTTCAATCGCGTGGCGGGTTGCCAAGGCGCTCATTGAGCTTTCAAGAGGAATTTTTATGATTAAATCGATATTCATAAGTACGTCATTAGGTACGTTAAACTGTTCTTGTCTTAAATGTTTTATCTCTTCTTGGCTCAACATTAATGTCTTCAGGAGTTCTTTCACAGATTCTACAAAGTTTGCGTTTTGAAATGATTTTCTATCTACATATCTGAATGTTGTGCAATAAACGTGTAAACACATAAGTTCATAGATTATTTAGTTCAGCTTACCATAATATTTATGATTTGCGGACGCGGAACATATAGTTCCAATGAACCTGCCTCACTGTGGGTTAATGAATAGCATAGACTACTACAATATGTATGTCGTCTATACCAAAATGTATTCTTAAAGTAAACAAAATATATGAACTAAAGCACCAAAACTATTCGCTGTATCCATTTCTTTGTTATACATAGGTAGGTACTTATTCAATAAACTCTTGAATTTTGTGCAAGTGGGTGTAATAGCCCAAGAAGACGGAACCCTAACAGCGGAACCGTAGGCGATAAGCGGGCGACCGCGGCAGAGGTCACAGCACTTCCGGCCGTCAAGTACATTGCTTCGGCCAGTAAGTACACGTGTATCTGGCCCTTAATTTGCACCGGCCTTGGATAGTAGGAAATACTGTCCTTAGATACTTATGATTTCCACGACCTCTACTCATTATGCATGCTTAGTGATAACTTTAACTGTCCCGTTGGTCTCGTGGTCGCAAGCAGGACTGCTGAGCGTGGGATCTTGGGTTCGATTCCCGGGTCGGGCAAAGTGTTATTGAGTTTTTCCATTAGGAATTTCTTAGTAACAACCCGGAGTTTGGATGTTGACGGTGTGATACGCCGTGCCTCGGTGCGCACGTTAAGCCGATGGTCCTGCGCCTGATCTCTTCGGTCGTGTCGGATTGCCGTCCCATCGGACTATGAGAGTGAGGGAAGAGAGAGTGCACCCGTATCTGCGCGCACACTTGTGCACTATAATATCTCCTGCGCCGAAGGCATTTGTTTTTTTAATCCGTTTTTTTTTCAATTTTTCTCCGTTGAGATTAGCCGCCTTGGCCGAAATATGGTCCCGACCGAGGACTTTATTTATGAATGCTTATTTTTTAATCTGAAGCGTGTTGCATTTCAAAAAGTTTTAGTTTTATTGTAAGATCTTCGTCGTACAATTTCCTATAGAAAAAAATTAAAACTTGTAAGTTCCAAAGTTTGGGATTGTAATTTAATATGGAGTACAACAGAGAAGTATAGGTACTACTAATACCAGCTATAGTGCCTCCGCATTTTTCTTTTTATATTGGCAAAATTAGCAAGAAATCGTACTTCAATTCTACTAAATCACACACTACACAAATACTTCTCAAATGCTAACATTGTACCCGCGTCCCGAGGACACAACTGAGAATGTACCTCTGTACTATATAATGAGCAACAATAATTAATGCAATTAAACAAAGCCCGAACAGACGAGCGGGCGGTCAAGTGACCGACCCTGGGCGGGGACGCACGCGCGCTTCCGTGTGATCTTGCTTTAGGCTACGTTCAAGATCAACCAATTATTATTATCCCTTTATCTATACGCATACATGAATATTGCTGAACGTAATCAAACAACTCGGTATTCAAATTTAATAAATTATTGGTTTAATTTTCTTGAATTTATAAAATAGAATTGCTAAGTAAACAGATAGTTTGAAAAAATTAAGATACCTACTCCAATGTCTGGGAAAGGTAACAATTGCTTGAATATACCATAGTTTAAATTTTCTTACTACTATATTTAAGAATACTATTAGACTAGCTATTAATAAAAAATATTCTAAATTTCGAAATCACCTATACAAATCAATTAATATCTAAAGGTTACTAGAATAACAAGCAAAGGCACTTAACACAAAACTTCCGTTTCCCCAAAAACGTGAGTTTAAATGATAAAATCTTAGTAAAAAGAATTGACTTAGATAAATCCGCATTATTATTAAAACAATAAAGATTATTTTGCCAATCTCGGTATATTTCGTCCACCCGAAGCAGGCTATTTAAAATCAATTTATTATCGCTTTATATATTTGTATAAAGGTAATAAAGTCAGAAGTATATGTTTCCTCTATGTCCGCGGAAGTCCAAGCTCGCGGCCTCGCAAAAAGCTCGCAAACGACTCTTCGCCAGCGCTGAATCCGTGGATAATTTTATTGACTCATTAACACGTCATGATCAAGGTCTTTGACTCATTCCAGTTTATTTGAGAGTCTACAGTTCGTTTAATGTTGACAAAATAGTTTCAAAGAACATTGCACTCGGGTTTAGGTATTTCTAAATTAATTCACTAGATTCGGCTCGATAAACGATGCGTGGTGACTAACTTTATTTATCTCTTTGACGTAATAGCTATTTGGATGTCAGAGAATGATCAAGTGTGCTTTATCTATCTCCGCAGATGTGTGTTTAAAGCTGTGTCTCCTGCGAGTGTTTGTTCGAAACATTACACAAAAAATCTTACACATAAACGTTTGTTTGCATACACAAGTTGTCTCCTGCGTATTAAAATATTTCTAGATTAGCGTCAACTATTCACAAGACAATATAACCTCAAAACCGGTATCAGTTGGAATTAAGCTTTCAAATCGCTAAATGCTAGATGTGCGCGATGCGCGTGGCGGTTGAAAATGAAACAAACCCTTCCCCTCTTCACCCGCGCGGGGAATGTTTTCCATGCAGCTCGAAAAACAAAAACATCGTATTTTCATACACAAATGTGTATCGCCACGCCCCTTTGTTTTGACGTTTTTGTGTAATGTTTCGAATAAACACGCGCAGCAGACGCGGCTTTAAACATAGCCAGACAGTTTCGAACTTTGAAAAATGCATAGGTGTGACCTTAAAGTTTGATCGCTTTACTGCACAAGCGCTTACGTCATTTCAAAACATGCATTCAACGTTTATGCATTTGGTTAGATGTGTGTTTAAAAAAAGAACTCTGGATTTCAGTTGCTATGTCACGATGCATTGTTCCAATCTCTATCATCAAACTGTGAAGTGACGTTTGAATGAGTCAAACTCTTATCAAGCGCCCGCGCCGGTGTGCGCTATAAATATTTTTAGGAGTATTTTTTCTCGTGCTCTACGTCAACGTTACAGCACTAGGTTACAAATACGCACCACCGTTTAATGTCCAATGCAGTCACGCAATGACATTGTTGTGAAAAACGTATTATAGTTCTATAAGCGTGATTTCGTTGACACAAATAATATTACGAGACTTGTACTTATGTTTCTATCAGGTGAAGTTTCCGGGTATAAATATGAAGCTGGTGATAATATTTAAATCGTGATTTTCATGGTCAAATATATCCGAATATTCAAAAATGAAATCGTACACAAGTCCAGTCCGTATCATGATGACGTAATCAGATCATTACAACCCACACCATTGTATTCATGAACAAAATGTATCAACAACGCTGAGATACATGAACTCATGTATTTTAAAACCGAGGTTAAAGAACCTATTTTGATAAAATTATTGTCGAATTTCACTAGCCTATGTGACACGCACGATGAGTACTGTCCATTGATCTATCACGTACTTATATCTACGTTAGTACATAGTATTTATGTATAATATACGTGTACAATATATGATGCATAATATACGATACGTAATGATTTCGCACGGAATGATTCCTATATCAATTGACATCGATTGTCTACGATATACCTACATTAATCGGTCATGATTTTCGTGACGATAATTTCGTCACAATGAATAAATTAGTATGTTTAAATGTGTTAATCATGTCATTATGTACAAATACCTTTAAGAAATAAGTCCTCATTTTACAAATTGTCGAGCTAACATCTCTGCTATTTTTCAATTGCCGTGCAGGGTAGTTGCGTAACACACTATTAGTAGCAATGTGTTTCATTTTGACAGTTCAACAACATTCATTGCGTTATTTAGCAGACACTTTTTACGAACATATGGAGCAATGGATTAGCAATATGCTTCAAAATAATTCAAATTGAGAGTAATGGTGTGTTACGCAATTAGGGTGCTGCTTAGGTGTTTATCGTAACAGAATACACTATCGATAATTTATTACGATCGATAAGAAGAAGACTTGTTTAATAATAAATGATAATATATAATTTTATTTAATAGTAGGAATAAAATAATAGTAGTGGCACCTCACTATACGATCGTAATCCATCGAATATCAAAGAAGAATCACGTAACGCAAACAATGACGTGTGAAAGAACGACGCAGTTAATATTTACCTACTTGTTGAAATGCTTTACACTTTCATGTATGACCTCACAGCGTGCGTGGGCACACGATATCTACTACAAATTCCATTACCTGCGTTATCAAAGCTATAAAATGTACTCTACGTAAGATGAATGGATTCTAAATAAAACCAAGGGTCACGTGCTCTTCGCCCGTAGTCAGCACCAGCCATGAACCGGGTTGACATTGAAAAGTGATAAAATTTGTGATCGCGAAAAACAAATAAAGTTCACAAACGATGCACGACCGATACCCGATCATATCTGGACCGTACTACGTGTCTAGGCCGGATATGTCACCGGATTGTCGTAAGTTACCTTAACCTAACCAAGCAAATATTTTTTTTCGGAACCAATAAAAATACCTAAATTAAAGAAATCAATTAAAAAAACTACATAAATCGGTAATCTACCTAATTAAATAATATAAAAATAAATAAAACATACCAATGTAATAAAGTTGACTACCAAATTAACGTTCAGTAATCCACTAAATCCTATTACCGTTAATTTTTGTCTGTAAAATAAAAGTTGGCAGACATCTCACGTTTAAAATTAGAAGACGGTTTTTTTTTAAAAGATGAATTTTATACGTGTCTATTTTTTATGAAACTATAGAGGTTTGGTATGGAACAGTTTGTAATGTTTGTTTTTGTTTTGTTCACAGGAATAATGACACTCAGCCGCGGCCCGTGTGACCTCGACAACATGAGTCTGTTCCAAGACCTCAAACTCAAGAGGCGGAAAGTTGACTCCCGATGTAGTAGCGATGGTAAGCATGCAAATTATTCTTTTTATCCTTCCGAATGACTGTAAAAAGCTGTAATGAGAAATGGTTATCGTTAATTTTTTATTAATTTGCCAAAAGGCATTTATGTCGTCAATAAAGTCTTGATTCGAATTATTGGCGTTCAGCGATTCAGCTTTTTACTGTCAATGTTTTGTTTTTTTTAATGCCATTATTTCTCGTCGTCGGACGTTTAAAAAAGAACACCATATTCTGATTCCAACTCATTTCCCGCGTCATTGGAACACAAAGGGCTGTCAGACAGGCCGGTAGCAGACGTTACGGATTGTTATTGTAAATAAATAGATAAAGTGCGAGACGTAAGGTCGCAGTACGATGGTACTTGTTATTCGAGTCGAGATGTCTTCCATAGTTGTGACGCGGATCACGGACCGCTATCACTTTCTGTCGCTGTGAAGTCTTTTGTTACAAGTAATTTCATTTTCATTTAAACATGACCCTGGCTGTTCTACTAATGGTGGGAGCGCGGTATGTTTTTCGTAGAAATTTCGTTTTTTTTTTTTATAATTTTAACTTAAGTATTATGGATTCTGCACTTGGAAAATTTCGTAAACATTTTCTTTTAATTAGTGAAAAACCTAAAGTAGATTATTGAGCTAAATCTTCATGAAGGTCTACAATTTCTAACCATTGACCGGTACAGCCTGTACCATAGCTGTGTAGGTAGGCCAAGTCACTAGAATGCCAACAAACATGTTCATAACATCCAAACCCAAGGAATTTCCAAAAAGCTATTCAAAAAAAAAAACACAACACTACCAAACTCTTTCTGGAGAAAATGCATGAGTAAAATCGATACAATCCAGTCAAATCGATATTATCATAATCAAATTACACAACTTGATATTCGTAAACAAATTAGTGTTTGATAACGATCGTCACTGAAAGTTAAATAACAGATCAACACAGCAAGCCGTGAGAGAGTCGAGACTGGTTCCGAGAAATGCAAACTTTCACTTATAAAATATAAAGAAATAAACTTCCAAAAAACAAGATCCGGTTCAACAAGTTACAGTCGCCGTCGCGCGGATTATGAATAGCGGGTATAATCTGTGTAATCTTATTTTCCGTTAATATAACAGACGAGGCAGAATGATTATTTTTTAAGTGGCGCTGTTTTATTGAAAGTAATGAATCGAGACAGCATTGTTTATGCGCAACTCTATTGCACTTTGATAAGGCTGTTGTCATCATCTGCCTAACCTTTTCCCAACTATATTGCGGTTGGCTTCCAGTCTATCTGGATGCAATTGAATATGATAATATAATATATTTACATGAGCTTTGCTAAGCCTATCTAAACTTAAGATTATAAAGAGATAAGATTTCATTTTTTACGTTTAGTTGTTACGCTTTCACGCTAAAACGGCTAAACAGATTTGGATGAAATTTGGCACATGGGTATACCCTGACCTGGATTAGGACACAGAATATTTTTATCCCGATATCCCCACAGGATCAAAAGTTATGCGGATGGAACCGCGGGGCGCTGCTAGTGTAAAACAAAAATCGAAACGTAAACGAAAATACTAATTTAATTTCAGGTGGCCTTTATTTAATACATCCTCAGTGGTAAGGCAACAAAAAGTAGACCTGTTAATTATTGATGCTGTGGGTGCTAACGAATAGCAAACCTTGAGAAAATTGAATCCAACACACCCCAGAAAACTTCAATAAAATATTTTCCAGATAACTTTCTTTCTTCATAAAATCACACGCTGCACTTGTTCCCACAGTGAACAGTGAACTTGCAAAAATTACAATTAACATGTTTATATTTTTTGCATTTACCCGTTCATAATGATTACGTAAGAAATGACGTTACGGCTGAAGTCACGGTGATGAAGAAAGTTTACGTAAACCCACGAAAGGTGAAAGCAATAAATACCGGTGCTGTAATTATTGTTATTGTGGTCCCATGAATAACTCATGAGAGAAAGATGTATTCACTGCCATGTAACGTAACAAAACGCCCCGGGCTAATGCCGAACATCATTAAAAACACAATCTTTTATTTTTGCATTTTTCTTCTGTTATAAATTGCTATTCAGTTGTTAATGGAAAGGAACTGCTTTAAATCTCAAGTGTTCTTTACGAAGTATTTCAGACGATGAGCTTTACTGCCTAGTCCATAGTATTACTTAGATAAACACCAGTATCCGCTGAACTTTCAGAGTATTTTCCTAATCGGAAAATCATTTATCTTTCTTAGCTAGTTTTTCAAACGATTTAAAATAGTTCTGGCATAGAATTCACTAGCATGTTTTGTTGCGGAGTTCACAAACTCACAACATAAGATACATAGGCAAAGATCAGTTACTTATTTTGCCTAATCAAAACAGTAGATTGATCCGAGCGTAAACATCGCACGTCAAACGCGATTTAAAATTGTAATAATTCTATCCAGGAATAGACGGATTTTATTTTGGGACGGTTATCACTGACATATTCGCACATAAATCTGTGTAACGGTGTAGCTAAGTTGGGAGCAGCCAAGCGGGGCAGCGTGGAAAGCGCTTCTCGTGGGGTGTGACGCGGCCGCAGCGTGACGTGGCCGCGCGGGGAGCGTCATCGTGACGCGCCCCTCACACGCACATTTATGACACACCACTTTGTACGTACTAAGAAGATAACGAACCAACCAATTGCTTTTTTGGCCTGTCTTAAATTGTGCATAGCTAATGAGTTTCGGCCCATTTAATTTGTTGTTGAAAAGGATCAGGGTGTGAATTACTAAAACGGTACGTCGCACCAAATTGATATTGGGCGAATTATTCAGAATTTAGTATATTACATTATTTCAATTCCACAATATTACGGAGTGCATAATAAATTCTCTGTACTGAATACAATTTCTCTCGATGTAAATAATGTTTTTTTTTTTTGTTATATGGAAATTTATGGGAAAATGTCCATACCTATCAGCAGTTGCCAAGTTAAAAGGAAACAAGTCATAAAAGAGTGCATTAAACTCAACGTTTTATAAATAACTCAATAGCATCAACTTTCCTGTAACATTATAAATACTTTTGCATATAATTACAACAATGCCTGTTGGCTACGGCGCATATATATACAATGATTCGCTTCGTATCCATAGATTCATAAGCTTATAGCAGGTAAAACTGCAGTATAGGGTATATAAAATCCTGTACATATGCGAGGTAAATGCATGAACATTTCAGTTGTGAAAACCTAGACGTATAACCACAACTCCTAATCACGGAGTCGTTGTACTGGCCACCGAAGGTCTCTTGATAACGCCGAGCGTAAATAAATTACTACCAGATTCAACTGAAATAGTAAAATTGTTTGTATCGTCTCGCTATTTCCGCTCGCGAGGCCAGCTGCACTTGAGGTACGAGAGAGAGGTACTTTGATATCGCAGGAGGCAATCGTATGTTATAAGATTAGCGATCACTGCGGTGCATAAACTTGGGGTTATATAATTTTGCCGAAAATTGATTTCTCGAAGACTACAAATTTCTACTTTGTTATGATTGTATTTTACCTTATGTTTTGGTTCATTTTGATACTGAGATTCATATGGGACTCTATCTGTATAAATTATGTGTCAGTTTTCCATTTTATTTTTCCTCAAACAAACCGCCCCGCACCCTTAATACCTCGAATGTTGATACCACGAAGATCTATCCATCAAGTGTCAATAGAGATTCCATTAACCCTTAAGGACCGTCAAAATACGGAAGTATCTTCAGACCGCTAAATATAGCGTTCGCAGGTATCGATAAGGGAAATATTCAAGTATTATATTTATGTTTTGTTTCCTATTTTGGGGCGGATTAATCGTTTCCGGCAAAAATCAGGAATCCGAAAGTTTCTGAAAAGTAGGGTAGGATTATGATGAATCTCAAAAATAATCCTTTGCCTTTTGTAGTAACGTCCACAAACAATTAATAACTGCCGCTTTCATATACTCGTACCCTCGCGTATTCCAGTTATGACTTTCGCGGCAGAAATGATTGATACGTACACGTCGGGACGCTCGCGGATCGGCGCAGCACGACGCTGCGCGGTGCGGCGCGGTCACGTGGCGACGCGGAACCAGTGAGAGGCGGGCGAGGGGGTGCTGAGGTAGGGGTTGTGACCCACTTTCCCATGTGTCGGTGACCGCGGTCGACCTTCGAGCCTGCACCGACCGAATAAACGATCGTTCATCTGCCCCGAAATAAAAGACTTGCTGATTGCGTAACCGTCTTTATTGTTGTCTGTCTACCACAACTTTTGTGCGATAAAAATACGACCTCCCTCCTCCCTTGCTGAGATTGGTCTAGCGGCAATATGTGGGCTTTGTTACAAAAAATAATGAAGTGTAACGCTCACGCATAGGCAACGAGATACAGGAAAACTAGCCATGTGCAACTTTACTACTACCATAAACAAGTAATCAGAACGGGACGTTTATCTAGGCGCTTGTGTGAGTCTACCTAGAACCTCTAGAGCTATTGCATCACGCGGCTAGAAAGATCGGTCCCCACCAATGATGTGGCAAAGGACGCGGAGTGAAATAGAGATCGTCCTCGAAGCGAGAGCGGTGCACGCGTTGCACTAGTCATTGTGCGGTTGCACTTCGCACGCACGGCCGTCTGAGTGACCTAATAGCGGCTGGAGGGAGGGACCGGGAAGCGCTGCGGGGAGCGGGGCGCGGCTGCCGCTCGTGCGGTAGGTCGGGCTCACTGCGCGCGCCCGCCGCCCGACGTCGCGCCGCCGACAGTGGAAAACTTTCTTCGCGACTTTTCCTCGTGTAAACAAAACCGCGCAAAATTTTGCGCCCGCGCGTCCCTGTATCCAGGCTGAACAACCGCGCGCCTTTGCTCAAATGAAGTTAATGATTTCATCACAATACTTTTACTTTTTCTTTAAATTATCAAATATCATAATCTTAAAGTCGGCAATAAGACCCTTGTGGACTATAATGTGATTAAAATTAGATCTTTCACACAATTCACCGGACTGTTGACCGTGTTTGCGATGTAAAGCCAGGTCACGTGAGAGGGTAAAGACTACGCCTATGGATTTAGTAATAAAAAGTCGGTAAAGTTTAGTGTTTAGAATTTATGGTAAAGATTTAATTTTGACAAAGATTTCCTTCTAAGTACATGGTTTAGGATTTATGGTTCTATATAGTGGAGTTTTTTTTTTCTTAAATCTTTAATTCGCAATGCTGCTTCAACCGACGTCTTTCACATGGGATTTGTGTTCTCGTGTTTGAGATAGAATAGTTTTGAAATAGTTTGCAATTACATACTTTTCTAATCAATAATACTTATTCAAATAAGATATTTGCCCACCACATTGAATATTGATATACCGAACTTACAATTGGTGCAGGTATCTCGCATAAGAAGTTTTACTTAGGTAAGCAGTGCAAAATATTTATTTTAGAACTTTTTGAAAGTTTCATACACAGTGTATCAGTCTATGCATATTATAATGATATAACATAATAGGCATTTTATAGTTGTGTGACGTAGAGCCCTTTGTGGTGTGTGTGCGGGGCGCAGGCGCAACGCTTCCGGGCGCCTCATCTGCGCTCGCGCCGCTTTCACTTTCTCCTCGCGCGCGCCGCCGCATCTCGTGCTCGCACCGCGACCCGCATCCACGCTTCCTACATTTTCCACATCTTTTCCGGATAGTTACATAAATTACTGCTTTCTGCGTCCAAACTTCATGAGATTTATTAATTAGTTACAATCGCATATATCATAAATTGGCGTGATCGTACCTCATTATGATTAAACGTGTTCCAAAACTTCATCCATAAATATAATAAATTAGTAAAGTTGTGAATGTGGCCGGGACGCCAGCGGCGGCGCTCACATCGTGACGCAACCGGCTAGCTGATCTAGTCGGCGGCGTCGGGAAGTGCAGTGTCGCGTCCCCGCGCCCCGCGTCGCGCCCCGCGCGCTCTAACTACGATCGCGCCGCGCGGTCGTTGACATTTCACCTAGTTTCTATTTGTCGCTTCTAAAAAGTCTATGGTGTTCTTTTTGTATCGCGGCGAGACGAGAGGTCGCCAGTCATTGTTGTTGACCCAAGCGCGTGTGCCCACAGGCGAGTCGGCCGCCGATACCAGCACGTCGTCGCCGGACCCCGGCCCGCCATCGCCGCGCATGGCCGAGGCGGGCTGCAGCACGCCGCCGCATCCGCCGCCCGTGTTCGACGGCGGCGGCTCTCCGACGCCATCGCCAGCTTGCCACCCCACCGTCATCCGGTCGGCGCCACCCTACTCCGTCATCAAGTTCGAGAGCGGGCCAGCCTCTGTCAAGGCAGAGTGCTCGCCAGCCAACAACAAACCTGATGCGACGCCACCTCAGCTATCCTCTGTAAAGCTAGAAGGCACCCCGGAACCACCTCAACACTACAGGCCACGCGCCCTCGCTCCACCGCCGCAGGGCTCCCACACCTCGTTATCACCAGGACCGTGGCCACCAACTGCCTGCATCAATGGTGTTAAGCCGGAGCTGATTGGCGGACACTTCCCACCGCAACCACTCGAGCCCAAACAAGGCGCGCGAGGCTCAACGCAATGGCGAGGCACTCCGGCCGTGATCATGGGTGAGTCAGGTGGAGTCCGGACAATGTTCTGGACGCTGCCGGCACCTACGTCTAGCGAACCGGCAGCGAGTGCGTCGCACACGCCAGCGCCACCCACCCCCGACCCATCTACATGTAGTGAAGAGTCAGCCGCGCGGCTACTGCTCAATCTAGGTGGTGAGCTGAGGCGGCCGCGAGGGCCTCCTTTGAATATGGAATTACTTTGGGCAGGAGACGTGTCTCAGCTACCCGCACACCAGCAACTCACAGCACTGAACCTGAGCGCTGCAGCTGGCAGTGTTGCAGGAGCGTCCCAGGTAGCGGGAGCCAGCGCGCTAGCCCTGGCTCCCAGACCGGAACTCCGTGCTTACGCACCTGAGGCGGAACGTGACGAGGACGAACAACCTATGATCTGCATGATTTGTGAAGACAAAGCCACAGGTCTTCACTATGGCATTATAACTTGTGAAGGGTGTAAAGGTTTCTTCAAACGAACTGTACAGAACCGACGAGTTTACACGTGCGTCGCTGATGGTGGCTGTGAAATAACAAAAGCGCAAAGGAATAGATGCCAATATTGCCGATTCAAGAAGTGTATCGAACAAGGAATGGTATTACAAGGTGTGTATCGACTTACAATTCGTTATAATTCAGAAACAAATATTAATTACTTTTCCTAACAAAATTTATTTTACAGCGGTAAGAGAGGATCGGATGCCAGGTGGAAGAAATAGTGGTGCCGTATATAACTTATACAAAGTCAAATACAAAAAACATAAGAAAGCGAACAAGGCAGCGACGGCGACAAGTCGAGCGTCGCCGCCCGAAAAGCCCAAAGACCCTTTACCGCCTATCCCATCACACCTGGTCAATGGCACCATTCTTAAGACTGCACTCACCAACCCAAGCGAGGTAAGTAACATTAAAAAAAAAAATTGTCAGTCGTATTCATTTATTAGTTTTCATTCTCTAACATTCGGCCTTTTCCTCCAGGTGGTCCATTTACGAGCACGGTTAGAAAGTGCCGTGTCGTCATCGCGAGATCGAGCTGTACCCCTAGAAAGGGCACTACACATGATCCGAGCGCTGATCGACTGCGATGCCATGGAAGACATCGCCACGGTGCGGCATCTACCAGACTTGCTCCACGACACCTCAGAAATAGGGGACAAGCTGTGTAAGATCGGGGACTCGATCGTACACAAAATGGTCGCTTGGACGAAAAAACTACCGTTCATTATGGAAATACCAATGGAAATACATTCCAAGCTGTTGATGGAGAAATGGCACGAGATCTCAGTACTGACGACGGCGGCGTACCAGGCGATGCACGGGAAGCATGCGCACGCGCCACCCTCGTCGGACCATGAACAAGACTTTATGCAAGAGGTGAGTACAAATTAAATGTTACAACGCGTTAGTGGAAATGTTACGAAAGTCTCATAAAGGTGGTTTTCCACACAATTTGACAAACGAGCCCTAGATGTGGCTCAAGCGCTCTCCGGGTCACATTCGCTCCAGAGACTTCCGCACATGCACCGGAGTGCAGTTACGTGATCTGCATCGCTTGCGCAACCGCGGTAGAAAGTCGCCGGCTGCGGCTGCCAGACAACTAGTTGCACTCGGACGTTTGCACACTCGCCGCATAACCAGCTACGTTACACTAGTCAATTAATGTAGTGTACCAGACGCTGAACGTTTCTATTATCTTATACGTTTCGAGATTTATTATTGTTTAAACAATATTTACTCACTATTCAATAAGACGTTTGGATACAATGTTTTGGCAGTATTCGATTAGCCGTA
>OX451387.1:16540164-16562541 GCA_949629135.1 Eremobia ochroleuca
GGGAATTAGATTTGTAAGAATGTTATTGGCGTTGTACAAAGGATAGTATTGTTAGTAATTAAACAATGAAATTGGCGCATTACTGGCGAGTACCTAATTAGAATAGTACACGACAGCCCGCTGAGGCTATCCATTCATGTAATATGTAAATACAAATTATGCTTCGACGTGTAAGGTGGCCGCTCGCTTTCGTTGCAACTTCTAAATTATTTGGTATTACTGTGGAATAGGGCTTGTTCGCCTCTTCGTCTAATTTAATGGAATTCGTAGTATAACTTTTTGAATATCAAAATTGACTGACCGATTCATGGGAAACATTATTAATGATTTGCTTCTGCTTGCCTATTTTAATTTTAAATGAGTTTGCATAACGTTAGTACCGCCTGCCTCGGAGATAGACTTCACACCCGAGGCTCGGACGGGTACAACCGGCTTCAGACGGCTTGTGCGTTCGATACCACCGTGTGTTTAGAAATATACTGGCATGTGCTGTTTCAGAGTACCTGAGCTGCATGCACTAGTATCAACAAACTACTTAAGTACGATCGTCAATTAGCGCTGTAACATTACTAACGGTACACTGTAGGATACTTGGACGTAGTTACACAAAAAGGATCCAGTCCATACAAAGTCACTTTAGAAATATTAACGTCTGAAGTTTGGAAAATATTTCTTTATTGGTATTCATTTTAAAATTCATTGAAAGTAATGAACAAATTGTAATTACGCAAAAAGAATCCAGACTTTTGATTCGTTTTATTAAATTGGTTGGTAATATTGGCTATGAACCAGGAAGGTTGGATTGTCCAAAATAATTTTATTTTAACGTGCCATTCATGTGGGTTGGTTCTGAGGTTGATAGAAAGTGATAGACAGTTGTTTTTGCTTCGATCTTTTTTACTGGCCGATAGTACTGATAATTAGCATCAGTTAGGTGCACTTAACTAATTTTCGACCATGTTGTGGATTGGATCCTTTTCGTTTAACTACGTCCATTTGAATTGAAGAATATCATCATCATCATCACAATACACACGAGCGGTTCCGAAGCCGGTTCGTAGATAATACTGCGAAAATATTTTGACTGATATACTTATGTAATAAACATAATAATGTTAATATATTTATAAGGGTGTAACAAAAACTTAATGCATTTCACATTTCTTTACAGTCCATAAGAGAATAATTAATTACGTGTAAGATATTACATGTAACATATTGTGACGAAATATTTTCACATTCGTAGTGTAAGGTTTGTTGTGTATAAAAATAGCGTTTCAAGTATTTCGGGTAAAAGAAGGGTTAAAAATTGTGTACATTAGACATTGTACTAAAATAGTTATGAAATCGAGTGTAACGCCGTAAGAGAATATATATTTGGAAACGTTGACGAGTGTTTGTTGTATGTAATTACATGTCACAGATGGATATTTGAACTCTAAGTACATATAGATATATATTCTACGAGTTATACTTCATGTTTTAATCAAATAATAACAGTAATCAATTTTGTTACAGTTTACATGAACAAACACGTTTCGCTTGTCTTACTAGTTTCAATGTTTAGAAACATTTTGTGTCCACTTTTACAAATTTTCAAAATAGGACATGGTCGAAGTCATAGATTGTATTAGTTGCCACGCTGTGCCACTGCAAGTGCCTCACTACTAGACACAGTAGTCACTTCGTTGTATAGCGGCAAAATTTTATTTATAAGAGTTCAATGTGATTGAGTGTGCTGTATTTCACGTATTTAGTTGGGCTCGCTCAATACCAAGACTTATCGCTTTCAGACCTAGCATACATTAAGTATTATCGATACATTAGGGTTCTATGTTTATACGTAGCAAATCACATTAGTTGCTGATTGCTGTACTGTTCTCGACGGAATAAGGCTGTTGTTATAATTCGACCAAGTTAAGATTTACTGTGACTGCTAGCAGCAGTCAGGAGTTTGTCTTTCGTGTACGTCTCGTTGAGTGATGCGCCACGCCGGCGTAGTCAACCGAATGTGTACTGGTTTGCCAAGAGAAGTTACCTACAGTTGTGTTTAGTTAGCGATGCATAACGTGTTTGTACTTTAATTTGTTTTTTAGTTGTACTCTTGGAAATCAATGGTTAATAATTTAAGAAAATAAATTGTATGTGAAATATATTGATTGATTTTATTTGGACGAAACCTGTCCTACAACTTACCTGCAACTTTAATCGCCCGTCGTAAAGACGATACATTATAATATGATGTATCGTCTCGATTTGGACGTTTATTTAATTTTTACTTTATTACCTACTTTGATCTTTAGTTATAACGGGATACTTAATTACAGACTTTATTCAAACTTAAAACTTCATCTCACTTCGATCATAACAGTGTAAGAACATGAAAATTTCGTTGAACGTTTTGTAAATTGACGTCCACTGCAAATTTATATATCTACGTATGCTTTTAGCCGCCTTTCTAGCGCAGTTTAGTTCCGTTTAACTATAGACGAACTAAGTTATAATAGTAATTTTGCTCTGGAATTACCTAAAGCTACAACAAATGAATAATCAATCCTTTAAAAGGAATCTAGGTCTCCGGCCTATAGCGCCTAAGCTTAGACCCTCGACTCTCTACATCGTGCAAGTGCTTATCTTTAGCTTATCAGCCAACACAAACAAATCGTAACCATTAATTGAAGAAAACAGGTTAGTATGATAACTTACAGGCTACCAACCTTATATTGCAGCTTGAGAGGCTCATTTATATTGTAAGGAGCGTAATTATATCTAGAACTAGCAAGTTTGACATGATTCGTGAGTAAAATTTTAATAAAGTGGTATAAATTAAGTTATTCCTTTATTTACTCTACGTTTTTCGTGAGTATGCGTAGCACATGCCTACGAGCCTACGAGTGTACTACGTCACCGTTACGACAGCCTCTACGAATTTTTATACGAGAATTACCTTTAAAATTCAGCTTACTTCATTCTAAAAATACATCTGTCAAACGATGTAACTTAACTTCCACTGATCCATCTTCAGTTATTAATATTAAAGTAGGTAAAGCAGAGCGCAGCCTCTGGCGTAGCTGAAAAGATTCTCAGGAGCTCGGAATGAGGAAGTCGAGACCATTTTTTTTTTTTTTTTTGTAATGTCAATTTACGTCAGTAAAGTCTTGTTAAAACAAGGATTCGATTTTGGTAGCTTTAGTTATTGTCAGTCAACTCAATGTGTATCTTGTACCCATATCTTCTACACACCGCAGATCATTACCAAAGAAGTTTGTGGTAAAGCCTCTCCAAACAAGGTAGGTATTAACGAAGCATTTTTTCTGAAAACTGCATAAAGCGAGTTACATGTTTTACATTTGCCAACTGGATAGCGAACTTCGAAAGCACAATACACGCAAAAATACGGCCCTCTAGCGTGGAGTAGTGACACTATTGACAAAGCAATGGCTTATGGCAGGCCTACAGATGGCAGCATAAGCAAAGTAAACCTAATTTTTTTTTTGCACTCAGTCTAGTTTTAAAAATGTGTAATGATTAGAGCATATTGGCTTTTTATTTGCTTTATAGAATTGAATATCATGAAGTCAATCAATTAAGTGGTTTTCATAAAAGAAAACTAATTTTATCTGTGGATATAATTCTCAAATGTCAACTCTATGGTATCTTTACTTCACATAAGAAAAATAAGAAACCGATGAATTAACTTGGATTTACTTACTTATTGATAAATATCAAACTAATGACTTTAACTGGATCTACCTTAGTTATTAAAAAATAATCTGATGAATTTAAGTGAATTTACAAAAAAATATGAACTGATGACTAGGCAGCATTGTCCCTGACCCTAGCCTGTTCCACAAGGAACAAAAGGAAAAAAAAACTCTATGGTATGATTCAGACCTCCAGGCTCCATGTCTTTCTGTCAAAATTGTCTGCCGCTTGCCACATGTCAGGCAATAATTATTAGTGGTTTTACCAGATTTTATTAATTTGTACTGTAAAACAATCACACAAAATGGTATGTAGAACATTTATAACCATAGTTTAGTAATAAAACCTCTTAAACAACCAAGATAGCGATGATTTTTAACTAGGTGTAAAACAAGTTAGCATGGTGTCATGAATAATTCCGTTTCAGAAACCCCTTATGCTCCAAGGGCACGAGCGTGCCATCACACAGATCAAGTATAACCGTGAAGGTGACTTGCTGTTCTCCGTAGCTAAAGATTCGAAGCCGAACGTGTGGTGGTCTTTGAACGGTGAACGCCTCGGTACTTTCAATGGTCACGGTGGTGTCGTGTGGTGCGTGGATGTGGACTGGCAGACCATAAACCTCATCACCGGTGGAGGTGACAGTTCATGCAGGTTTGCTTATATTTATCATACTTTATTGAAAATAAGTTTACATTTTTACATTACCATTTACAACAAAGATACTTACATTAATGATTTTGCATTTTGTCTGGTTACCAATTTCCTTATTGTAAGCGTAGATTCAGTAATAGGAAAATGGATTTATTAATTCTCAGACACAGTATTTATAGTAGATGAATAAAAAATTGGGATTTAATAAGTATTATTTTATTATATTTTTGATTTTATCTGTAAGTAAATAATACTATCATCCCACCATAGCCCTTAAACTGTGCTAAATTAAATTGCACAACAAATGTTTTTTATTGCAACACAAGGTCATTTTTGAATACCATTGCTCAGTTTTTTAGAAACATTGCATGACTGCCTTATTGGTCTAGTGCACGGATGGGAAAACTACGGCCCGCGGGCCATCTGTGGCCCACGAAGTGTTGAAATATATAATATTTTACAATAAATTAGTGATTCATAAAATACATATCAATATTTTTAATTCATTAAATAATATAGCCAAAAATGCAACAATTTGGCCTGCCATATATTTTGTTAGTAAATATTGGCATGCGAAGGAAAAAGTTTCCCCATCCCAGGTCTAGTGGTTGCAAGCGACTGCTAGATCTTCTAAACTTCACAATGAATTTATACCATTTTTTATTTAGACCATTTATTCTGTAAGGTGGCCCAGTAGAGAAGTGGTGCCTCAGTAGTACGGCCGCAACTTCCAAGTTGTAGGTTGCAGGTTTGAACCCAAACAGTTGCTTTACTTTGTGTTTATGAAATAATATTTTTATCACCCCTGCTCTCAAAATGGTCAAGGAAGACATAGTGAGGACCGGGTATGTCCTGGAGCCAATCATTTTAAGTCATCTGACATCTACCAATATGCACTGGGGCAGCGCGTTGGATTACAGCTCTCTTCCTTTTACTGAGAGGAGACCTGTGTCCCAGCAGTGGGCACATTATCGGCTGATTATGTTCTGTAAGATGTATTTAACTTACAAGGAAGGTATCCCGACGTGTCACCTCCAATTTTTTTGTGGCTGATCTATGTTATTCTCCATCAAATTTTAAGAGACACATATTTTTTTTTTGAAAAATATTAACTAGAAGTATGTAAAACCCTCAAACTGCCCCAAAAGATGGTAATTTTTAGGGGGCTATTTCACCCACATAAAAGGCGCGTTGGAAAAAAAAGATACGTGTCTCTTAAAATTTGATGGAGAATAACATATATCAGCCACAAAAAAATCGGAGGTGACACGTCGGGATACCTTCCTTGTTAGATAAAACACGGACATCTCAATATTTTCACGTGTCACCATTGCACCTGTGCAAAGCACGGGCTGATCGCTAGTTTTACTTTATAGTACATAATGATGCATTTCTTTCGTCTGGTGATATTTTAGGGAGGTATCTCCCTGTTGGTTATCTTGACGGGGAGGGGTGTCTCAGCACAGGGGCATTTATGTTTTTATGATTTGTGATGTCCATGATGAGTGTTGTCCTTTGTTATTATATTTAAGTAGGTACTAACAATAGTTTCTAAGTTTTTGAACATTAACAGGTTGATCTAGTTGTCCCAAAGCAATAATAATTTTGAATTTGAATTGATAATAATTATATTTTCCAGATTATGGGATTTGGAGACTGGCAAGAACATAGCTACCATTAAGACAAACTCATCAGTGAGGACATGTAACTTCAGCTACAGTGCCTACCAGGCTGCATACACCACTGACAAGGCTATGGGTCACCCTTGTGAGGTAAATACTCTCATTCAATTCTTAAAGTAGTGGCTGTATAGAAAGGTTTAAGCAATTCTCAATTACAGTCCTTTCACACTTATTTTAACCTCTGACTTTGCATTACTGTCAAAATCAGTGATCTTTATCAACATTATAATAAGGTTGCTGTTGGGTTGCTGCCACCAACAAGTCTGTTAAAATCACAGTGATCTTTATTCTGAATACAATAAGGCTACTGTTGCATTGCTGCTCTCAGAGGTAAAATAACTGTGACAGGACACAGTCCTTTCCACCATGCCATCATTTCAACAGTCATTTGCATTCATAATGTTGGCAGTATCAGTACAGGGTTTAAAGAATGTGTCATGCACTGTGCACATCAAAATGGTTGTACATAATTACTTAACCTTTTCCTTCCAGTTAGTGCAGTCCGCTTAGATTTTTTACTGTAAAAGTATCTTGATATCTGTTTGTCTGGTTAGTAATAAATAAATATCAACTGATTTCGTGAAAAACTGATAACACAATCTTTAATGATTAGGACTCACTCATTCATCTCTTCCTAAACAAGAAAAGAGAATACAATTTAGAAAGCATAAATAACTGAACTATCCTTTATTGCTATACAAGGCGTAACTTAAATAACACACAATCTCTTAAGCGGTCATTGTACTCATCATTATGAACAACTTTCACTATGGGACCAAACCTGAAATCGCGAAAAAAACATCAGCTGTTCCCTACATTTATGTTCGCATAACTCGTCAAATTGTAGGGAACAGCTGATTTTTTGTTTGTGCGATTTCAGGTTTGGTCACATAGTAAAATTTGTTCGTAATGATGAGTACAATGACCCCTTATGAGGTTGTGCGCTAATTAAATTACAACTTGTATATAGTACATTGTTAATTACAGGTATTCATAGTTGACACAAGAACAGTTGATGACTCTATCTCAAGCCAGGCTCCGATCCTGAAGTGGGAGATCACAGACACCAAGGTCACCTCTATGGTATGGGGTATCCTGGACGAGACCCTCATCACTGGTCACGAGGGTGGTGACCTGATCCAGTGGGACCTCAGGGTAAGCAGTATTTTACATTTATGGTAACAGCAATGTTGAAATAACTTGACAACTAATTGATCCATGATTATGATGATAATATTGTAAGAAGCTCAGTAGAATTTTACCTAACAACTGTGTAAGGTCATAAATTATGGGTAGTTTCTGCTAAATCATTGACCTCCATGGTAACAAAATAAAAAGTAGGCTCTCACTTTCCCATTTAAAATTAATATTTACCATTTTATTTTGCAGACTGGCAAGAAAATCCAGTCAATAAAGGAGCACACACACCAGATCCACGATATGCAGCTGTCGCGCGACGGCACCATGTTTATCACCGCCTCCAAGGACCAGACCGCCAAGCTGTTTGACACCAGCTCCCTAGAACTCCTCAAGGAGTACAAAACTGAGCGACCAGTCAACTCCGCTGCTCTCAGCCCCATCCTAGACCACGTCGTTCTTGGAGGAGGTCAAGACGCCATGGAAGTAACCACAACCTCAACTCGCCAGGGCAAGTTCGACGCTCGCTTCTTCCACTTAATATTTGAAGAAGAATTTGGGCGCATCAAAGGACATTTCGGTCCCATCAACAGTTTAGCATTCCATCCTGATGGTAAGAGCTACGCGTCAGGCGGAGAAGACGGTTACGTACGTGTGCAGAGCTTTGATCAGTCCTACTTTGATTATACCTTTGATTACAACAGGGACTGAACATAAAGATAAGTGAGGTATTAGTAAACTTAATCAATATTGTAAATGTCAATAAAACTGAATTCTAACAAATGGTTAAGATAATTGTTTTACTTCATTCATACACCAACTACAGTCAAAATTACATGAGGCATATTAGTTACAAATAGCACCATTCAAGGACAAAACATTGATGAAATGACAAACTGATCTGGTGAATGTTATCATTGTAGGATACCTACTTGTATCCTTCCACTTTGCCATTATTTACTAAAAGCCTATGATAAACGATGTTGTCCAGCGACTTAGTCTGCGATTCGGGATGAAAAGTAGCCTATGTCCTAACCACAGAGTTGCCCAACTATCGATAGTTTCACTATTGATAGATGACCTCGGAAACTAGTAACAATATCGATAGTGCTATCGATACTATCGATATCACAAATTAACTAATACTGTTGATTGGAAGCAATAGTATCGATACTATTACATTATAATACTATCCATAGTATCGTTTTTTTTAAAGTAACGTACCGATATTATCGTTGTATTAAATAATTAAAACTATCAATACTATTGATAGTTTGTAAAACTATCGATAGTATTACACCATCGATAGTTTAATAACCGCCGATAGTATCGTTTCCCAATTAGCTTATGTAGCAAGTAGTGTTAAACTATTCTCACTCACTGTGCCTTATGTTGTGTCACCGTTACTAGCAAAACTGGTAGCTTATTGTAATGATGGGTAAGTTAAACATATTTTAAATTAATATCCGTATGATTTTGTCAATTACCTAATAAATGCATTATCATTATCAATGACCATTTTTAATTTTATTTTATTTAGTTTTCTTTATTTAGTAAGACTATCACTTGAAAATTTTGCAATTGGTATAAATTGAGTGCAAACTTTGACCACTTTCATTATTTTTCTAGCTAAGAAGAGATCTCTGGTCATAATTGATACTGAATGTGAAACACAACCCCAATTATCTTATGATATGGGACCACACGGTCAACGCTGGGATTGTGATCAAAAAGATTACTTTGAAGACGAAGATACTAAGAAATCTAAAGATGATGCACTTAAAAAAGTAAATGTCGAGGATACTAGCACCCAAACGATATCCGGGTCGACACGGTGAGGAAAGCGCGGAACCAGAAAGTGGTCCTCAGATGCGCTTCCAAAACGGACTTGAACATAATAAGAGACCAAGTCCGGTCGAACGCAGGGCTCAAGGTCCAAGAGCCGAAGCCTCAAAACCCGCTGGTCTGCATCAAGGGAGTGCTGTCCAGCTACAGCGACGGGGAGATCGTCGATCTCCTAAAGGCGCAGAACAAACACCTCCTGCAGAACGTCGCTGTGGAAGGACAGACACTAAGGATGCGATACAGGAAGCGCGCGAGGAACCCCCACGAGTGCCACCCTGTCCTGGAGCTCTCTCCGGAGCTCTGGAAGTGCTTCACGGCAGTACAGAAGGTACATGTGGGCATCAAGCGATGCTCAATTGAGGATCAGTCCCCGCTAGTACAGTGCACAAAGTGTCTTGGATATGGACATAACAAGTCCATATGCAAGGCCGCTAAAGAAGCCTGCGGCTACTGCAGCGGAGCACACAACATAAGGGACTGCCTCACACGAGCTGACGGCAAACCGCCCACATGCATAAACTGCAAGACAGCACACGGGTCGGACAGCGACCTGGCACATACAGCGTTCAGCGAAGACTGCCAGGAACGCCAAAAGTGGGATGGAATAGCAAGGTCGCGCGTTTCCTACTGCTAAAGGCGACCACGAGAAGACACCAACAGAATCAACAACACACCAAACAGTCACCCCCAGAATCGCAACCAGACCGACAGCAAGATTACAATTCGTGCAAGTTAATCTTCAGCGCTCAAAGCTGGCAACACAGGAACTCCATCTGAAGGCTCAGGAAAGGGGAATTTCAGTAGCACTTGTTCAAGAGCCCTATGTAGGAAGAACAGGTGTGATGAAACAAAGCCCCGGCACGCAAGTCATCCAGTGCAGCCTCAACCGCTAGAAACCAGTAAAGGCGGCGATCGTTGTTTTCGGTGGCAACCTGGAGGTCATCCACGATCCCCAGCTTGTGATGGAGAACGTCGCCGCCGTCTTGCTGAAGGCAGGACAGCTCAGCTTTGGGGTGCTGTCGGTCTATTTTGAGGGTGATCAAGAACTCGACCCCTACCTTTCCGAGACACACACAGTAATACAAAAACTTAACACAAATAACATCATAGTGGGAGGAGATATTAACGCCTGGAGCCAGTGGTGGGGAAGTGTCTCCGAAAACCATCGCGGGGCGGCGTACAACGCTTTCCTGGACGAGCGGGATCTCCACATCCTCAATACGGGTCAAACACCGACATTCGAGACCTACAGAGGAGACAGGTAGTGTACAAGTATCGTCGATGTGACGGTATGCAGCCTGTCACTGCTAGGCAAGGTCGAAGAGTGGCGTGTCGATGAAGTCTAACGACTTCAGACCACAACGCGATAACCTTCTCGATGCGCTTAGAGAAGGCCTTGGAACCCCTAAGGCCCATTTCGACGCGTATCTACAACACCAAGAAGGCAAAGTGGTCCGGAATATAACAAAGTTATAGATGCTAATATAATAACATCTAATGAGAGTTTCGGTCTGTTTGTAGCGTAAGAGCTCAGTTCAAGTCAATAATCAGAATTAGGAGTACTAAAAATATCAGTGAAATTATTAAATCTGTGATTTATTATTAAAATAAAAATAACATTGTTTATCTGTGTAAATATAATTAAAATATGATCAAAATGTGTGCAGCAGTTGTTGTATTGATAAAACCAATATTCAGAAATTACAAATTCAAAGAACAAAACAATCAAATAAAGAAAAATAATCTTATAATCAAACTCTTGTTCCTTTGTTCATGATAATTAAAAAAATACAGTTTCAGTATACAGCGTGTAACGGAAGGGGGGTATCAACCCTGAAGGAGGTGAATGTGCTCATGAAACTCAACAACTTTCCCCAAAGAACATAGGTCGAAATATGAAAAAAAAATTTGACCCTCCCTTACAAAACTGACTACCAGCTGATTGATTTACTAGGGGAGGGCCAAATTTTTTTTTCATATTTCGACCTATGTTCTTTGGGGAAAGTTGTTTAGTTTCATGAGCACATTCATCTCCTTCAGGGTTGATACCCCCCTTCCGTTACACGCTGTATAGGTACCCTGTGTCAATTTTTGATTGTATTCGGGGATACTCTTTAGGATTAATACGTTTTCCATACTTAATATTTTTATGAGATATACAGGGTGTAACGGAAGGGGGGTATCAACCCTGAAGGAGGTGAATGTGCTCATGAAACTCAACAACTTTCCCCAAAGAACATAGGTCGAAATATGAAAAAAAAATTTGGTCCTCCCTTACAAAACTGACTACCAGCTGATTGATTTACTATGGGAGGGCCAAATTTTTTTTTCATATTTCGACCTATGTTCTTTGGGGAAAGTTGTTGAGTTTCATGAGCACATTCACCTCCTTCAGGGTTGATACCCCCTTTCCGTTACACGTTGTATACTAGCTATGTAATTGAATATTGGAAGGCATCGATAGTGTGAGCTATCGATACTATCGATAGTATTGCTCCTAAACATATGCTGGTCTTCGATAGTATCGATACTATTTTTGTATATCAATACTATTGCCTTGTATCATACTATCGATAGTATCGATACTATCGATAGACTATCGATACTATTGATATGACTTCAACTATCGATAGACTATCGATAGTTAAGCGATAGTCGACTATCGATAGGCAATACTACTACAATATAATAAAGTCCTAATCCAGGCCATGGTCTACCCATGTGCCAAATGTCATCTAAATCCGTTCAGCCGTTTTAGCGCTAAAGCGTAACAAACTCACGTTCGCATTTATTTATTATAGTTGGGATTACAAAAACACAGGGTACTTGTTCGGGTCGGCATGATTCGGCACACATTTTACTTTTGCTATCACGCTAAAAGAAGAGTAGTCATGTCGTAAGGAGCTTTAACAGAGGCAAATTCTTTTTATCGTGCACTGCCTAGTATCGTGGGTTACTATCGCCAAGGTTGGATTTTTCAATCGGCAGATAATTTTTATTCGTGGAATAAAATTGACGTCTGACAGTTTTTGTATGGAAGAACTGTCAAAAATTCAATATTATTCCTCTGATAAAATTATCTGGCGTTGGAAAAATCAGTCGTTTAGGGCTGATTTTTCAACAGTCAGTTATCTGAAGAATAAATATGACAGTTTGATAATTTTCTATGGAATAACTGTCAAACAGCCATATTTATTTCTCAGATAAGCTATTTGATTATTGAGAAATCAGCCGTTCTAACTTTCAGTCTTCTAACTTTCTAAGACTCATTCATTAGATATTTTCGAAAAACACTGAGAATACCGAGAAATTTCTGATAGAAAAACCCAGTAACGCTTTGTCCGACCTGGAACTAAAACTAGCAGTAGAAGTTGCTACCACTAGACCAACAGGACAGCCAGTTTTATATCGTAACATACTATCTGGTGGATAGTCTGGTCAGATTAGTTTGAAGATCTTTCTAGATAGTCAAATCAAGTTAGATGTTTTGTCTGGGTCTTAGAAGAGTTAGTAAACGGCACCCCTATAAGCTACATTCATAAAGGCGCTTCATTCAGGAAATAATGGGTAAAAATCAATACAATAATTCTAAAATGACATTGTATGCAACAATTTATTATATAAAACATTATTTTATTACACTTGGGGAATACTTTTTACTTATACTTATGTGGCATTTCACAGGAAATATGGTGTAGTATGTTGTGGGGGCACTTCTCTTTCGCTGTCGGGGACCGCTTGAAACAATTTGGCGGTTCTATCGTTAACTGTGTTGAACTCTAATATGGACGCGACGTTACCGCAACGATAACAGTAGTTAGGCGCCGACCACACTGTCACCAGACGTTTGTCAAACATGTATTTGTAACCTGAGACAAAGTGTTTCAATTAGTATTCAGAGAAATAGAGTATTCTGTTGTGTAATCAGCTGATATGATAACAATACGGACCGTCATTTACTAGCTGATGTGCTCGACAGATTAAATTCAAATTGTTGTAATTCATGAAGAGCTCTGTGACATAACTGCCGAACAGCCATCCTGCGCCTCGCGGGCTCACGGACCTGCAAACAAATACACCAAGTTCTGCTAATCATAAATCTAGACTTATTAAATTGATGTATAAATTATTCAAGAATATTCTTAGTAGAAGCGGTTAGATGCCGTGCGAAGAACTCCATTGGGAGTTACCAATCTTGTTGGCATTGGCCAACAAGATTTGTAACTGACAGTTAATCAACAATAACCAGAAATAAAATAAATTAGAACAACTTCTTACCACATTTTTACTTCAGATGGATCAGACCACAAGAGATCACAGAAGGCTCCTTTGTGTGGTATTTGTTGATTTCTGTCAATACATCGAATTTGGTCTAGCATGGATATCTCTGGGGACAGCCCACCATGGACACACAGGACTGTCTCATCTATTAGCTGAAATAAATACAAAAGTCAAGTCTGCTCGCTAAACAAACACTTCCACACAATAGGCATAACGGACAGTCCCCTGTGCAGGGCTTGCATGGAGGCTGATGAAACCGTTGTGTATGTGCTCTTTGAGTGCACAGGCTTCACCCAGATCAGTTCAGAAACCTTCGGGACACAGATGTTCTCAACAGACCAGGAGACTTACTTCTGGAGGGAGGTGGGCTGGTTGGAATAACCACCGACGGCCGCCATGGCCCACGCACAATGGTCCACTCGAAGGACTAAGTGCGGAAACCAAACCAATAACATAGAGCATACAAAAGTCAAAGTCTAAAGTTTTTATAACAATAATAGGTATTAATATTGAACCCTGACCACCGGCAGCTGGGACCCTGTTCCTGATGCCAGTGGGCCACTATTTTTTATATATTATTTTTATATTCTCAACTGATTCTATAGAATTAGTGATCATTATTGGTTAGTTCCATATTTTAGAAAACAACTTTCTGCAGAAAAATCCTGAGAGTCAACTTAAATGCTTTGAAACAAGTTTTAGCCTAGATTTTTATCTATTTTGTACTGAAGGTGGAAAACTCACCGCTGCAACTGTGAGCAAATCAAATACTCGACAGCAATCTTTCCATGCGTTAGCATTCCCATATTTGTTGAGGCACTCATCATAGAAACCATATACTTTAGTAATTTGACATGTCTCATGGTTCCCTCTCAGTAGGATAATTCTGAAAAATACAAGAAATACTACAGAAGAACTATTTGATTGAAGAAATGTGTAGTTGTTGACATGTTTATCAAATTATATGCTGGGTTTAGGAGAACTCACAATGTGTATATGGATAGGAGCTGCAGGGTAATTGTGTAACACACTATCAGTAGCAATCGGTTTCATTTTGACAGTTCAACAACATTCATTGCGTTATTTACGTTGTTGAGCAGACACATTTTTCGAACATATGGAGCAATGGATTAGTAATATGCTCCAAAATGATTCCAATAGTATGTTACGCAATTAGGGTGCTGGTTACCCCTTTTCCAAGGTATTTGCAAATGTGAGGAATTAAAACAGAAAAATATACTCCTAATGTGTTTAAACAAAAAAATTTGTAGGGTTATGCAAAACACAATGGGTAATTTAGTATAGGCAACATACAAAAAAAAAAATAGTTTTTTTGTAGCATTATAAACTATGTCTATCTTTTAAGCCCTCAGGAATAAACTAATCCTAAGAGAGCATGTCTGAATTCACTTGGTCTCTGTGCTTAGTTGCTACCGCCAACAGTGACAAAAGGCCTGACAGTTAAAACGAGGATACTAATTCATTTATTGCTCATTTAGTGGCACTAATTACCAATTTCGTTTGTAATATGCAGATAATGTAGTGGGCCACAATACTGTTAACAATCCTCATTATTCTTACAACTTGTCATATTTTATATTGTAGCTGTTTATTATCCCTCAATAAATAAAATAAAATTAATATTAAATTAATATTAAATTAATAAAGTGCATCATTAGAAGCACTAAAAGTTTTTTGAGGTTCATTAATTTCAAAAAGGGTCCACCATTGGCAGGTCAATAAGTTTTTAGATGCTAAGTTAAATATTTCTCTTCATTAAATCAATCTTACTTCCTCACACATCTTTTATCTTCAAGGGTATTCAGACATGCTGTCTGAGGATTAATTAACCTTTTGAACGCCAATCACTTGTATACAAGTTTGTATTACACAAGTGATTGGCGTTCAAAAGGTTAAAATACTCCATGAGGACAACAAAAATCAAAATAGGTAGTCTATGCTACAATTAACTTTGTGACTGGTTATGCTCTTACGCATTTTCACTATTATTTTGCAATTATATGAGTGGTTAAAGGTCAAGTTTTGCCACAATAGACCAAAGTATTTTTTTTTTAAGTTGCCCCACACTAGGAATTTCTCCTGTATTGTGGGTGAGTTTACAAACATTTAAACTCACATACACAAACAGCCAGACCCGGAACAACTACTTGTAGGTCATACAAATATTTGTTCCGTGCAGGAATCAAACCCACGACATGCAGCGCAGCAGTCAATCGCTTAATCACTGCGCCAACTGTGCCGTATTACAAGGCTCTTTGGTATTAGTATAAAAACAGACCATGACATACCTGTCAGGATACCTTGCTTTTAGTGCCATAAGTAGTGTGAGTGTTTCTAAGCTGTAGTAGCCGCGGTCAACATAGTCTCCCATGAAAATATACTTAGTGTGGGGCACTTGGCCCCCTATGTGGAATAACTCCTCTAGGTCATAGAACTGAAACAAGACAACAGGATTGCATATAAGAACTTTGATAGATTTTAAAATTTCTTGTAGTTCATTTTTTTACTGTGGGTTGTTAGTTTGGTAAGCCAAATTATACAAAACATACAATGTACAGACGCCAGCACATCAAGCTACCCGAGACTGTCAGATTTTCCCAATCAACTTTGACCCTTATGCTCTAGCGATAAAGATGAAAATCTATTAAAGAAATCTGACAGATTGTAGCAGCTTGATGTGCTGGCGTCTGTACCTACAACTTCTTTGTTCAACTTTGTTGTTTGTTCAAAAATTAACATAGGGTGGGGATACATATTTTCATTTTTTAAACTTGTTACAATTTTCCTGTAGATTTCAAATAACACCTAAAACTAGTTTTCTTGCAAACATAATTCGCTTACTAACATTTTCACTTGGGAAAGCATGGATAGAGAGAAAAGTGTACATAGTGGCATGAAAACAAGGGAATAAGGTAAGATAAAAAAAACAAATAATGATCTCCCTAGTCATGTCATTGAGGAGTCATCTATTGGATCTATCTTCTATCGCTACATCCGCAGTAGAGTTGATAATGTCAGGGACACGACTTTTTTCTTTTAATGGTTATACTTTATCAGAATCTCTACTTTAGTGTATGTTGAAGAACAATAGTAAAGTGAGTTTCACAACTAATAAATAGCGGTTTTTTATCATCATTTAAGTTTACCTGGCCGTGTATATCACCGCAGACAGTTACAGGTGTCTGCACCGGTTGTACATTGGGCTCCTCCAACAACAAGTCACATACAATATTGCAAAGCTCCCGCAAGTCATCTTCAGGTAAATATTTACACCTTTTCGCGATCTCTATCCACTTATCCACGTCACTCATTTTGTGCAGTAATTCACGAAAAAAAGGGGACGTTTATTTTCCTGACTAAAAACAGCACAACGATTTTTGAGATTAGGTTAGGGGTGTGACTTACGAGTCACGATGTCAAAATTAAAATCGAATATGGATGTAAATAATTAAGATTTATTTTGAATTGATTATTGATACTTCCGGAAATTTAGTATCTATATTTGTCTTGATTACTCATCAAAAAGAAGCTAAATCATTTAAAATCAGTACTTTTAGTTATTTATTTTTTTTAAATTGATATCTGAAAGTAACGAATCGATTAGGTTATTCACGAAAACTGTAATTCAATTTGATTCGCACTACAGGATGGTACATCTCTATTCTCTAAGAAATAATTGCTGTCATTTTTGACAATAGATTAGCGTTTACGAATGCTGTTACCAATTTTTAAGTTGAAAGTTCTTTTGAAAAATTATAAAACGATCCCATAACATGAACAAAAGTACAGACGCCAGCACATCAAGCTACTACAATCTGTCAAATTTCTTTAATAGATTTTCAACTTTATCGCTAAAGCATTAGGTGCAAAGTTGATTGGAAAAATTTGACAGTTTCGGGTAGCTTGATGTGCTGGCGTCTGTACTTTTTTAGAAGACGCGGATACCAACCACCGCCTGGGCCCAGCAACTGCTCAGGAGTGGTCCTTGTGGCAATCTTAAGAGGAAGCCTATGTACCGCAGTGGACCACTTTCAGATAAAATTACGCACATAGAGGCTGGTGCTAGCCAACACACTTTTATAGGTCCTCATAAAGACGCGTTCCCACTAGCTAGAGCCACACGGCTACGTGAGTTCAAGCCACGTGACCGAGCCTCATGACTATGAGTGTAAACGTTAACGAGGCCTGCCTCGCTCGATCCACCGGTTGTCTGTCTACTTCAAAGTAAGCCGCGCGGCTTTGAGTAGTGGAGACGGCCCGCGCGACCGATCAGTGTGCCTATTATAACCGCCAATACACCGAGTTCGGTTTGCATTTGCACTAAATTGGAGTGAACTGACATTCAAACCCTTTTGTTAATTGATTTGTATACCGATATAACATCGTGATAGATACAAATCAAAACCCGAAAAAAATATTAAAAAAAAAAACAACTGCGAGTTGTTTTTTTTTTTTTTAATAAAATCAAAAGGAATGATGTCCTGATGGAGATTACTACATGCTTATTACTATAAATGCTGCTGAAATTAAAAAGATCCTCCTCTTCTTTGTACAGACGCCAGCACATCAAGCTACCCGAAACTGTCAGATTTTCCCAATCCACTTTGAACCTTATGCTTTAGCGATAAAGTTGAAAATCTATTAAAGAAATCTGACAGATTGTAGTAGCTTGATGTGCTGGCGTCTGTACATCTCGAAAGCAACTGCGCAAGGCGGGCTGGGAGGCTTTTATAATGGGGACGCGTTACAAAAAGCCGCAAAAGCTTCGCGAGGCCGGGCCTCGAGGCCCCAAAAGGCCGCGCGGCCCTAGTGGGGACATGCCTTTACAGTAATGAGAACTGCCATGATTGAGGATATGCGGCAGATTTCTTTACAAAGTGAAGTCTCCGCCCCTAATGCGAGCCACTGACCCACTTTATTAAGAAAATAGTTAGCTTGTACATAACTAATAAAATTATGACACACAGTTCAAAGTCTGCTCCTTCGCGACCGGGACAGAGTCCGGAAAGCACTAACTCTTAAAATGAAAACACTTCCTTTTTTTCTGAGCATCCCGTTTCTTTGACTCGATTTAAAAACTGAATATATAATAAAAAACTTAGGTCATGGGTTCGATCCCCAGGTGGGGCAATTGTGTAATCAGATTTTTCATTCAGTAACATCTTGGAAGCTAAGTCTAGATTTATTCTTGGTTGAATAGTAGGTAATTGTGGTAAGATATACGAAAATAATATGGGTGGGTGGATTTCAAATATTTTTCTTCAATTTTGTAAATACTATGGTGCCGTTTCTTATTAAGACCTGTTTGACATGCTTGATGTGTCATGCTCACTCAAATCTCTCGCTGATGGTGTCGCATGTTGTGAATCATTTGGATTCCTTCAAAATGTTTGATCTGAATGATGCTGATCCACGTGTCATCTTCGTGACCAGGCGCCGACAGCTGAAACTGCAGTGCTATTCTGTAAAAATCTCACCATGAGAACCTAGTATTAACACTATTGACACTGCTCACTTCACTTATGTTTTCACAGTGAGATTTTTACAGAATCGACTGGCTGGTGACCCTTAACTGCCAGAGCGTACCTATCTCTAATCAATGCATTGTGTTTTGTTTGAGTTAGAGGTGTCATAACCCTCTATCCTTCGGGGAGTACATGTGCAATGGTGTTACAATAAAAACAAAAATATACTTAAGAATTTATTAACGTGAATACAAACATGCAAGTACATTTTTCGAATGTTATACATTTTGTTATTTATAAGGTTTAAGGTGCTTTTTTGATATGCCGCTGTGAATGGGTTAAAATAACATGATTATAAATGTACTACTTTAACTTAATGCTTAAAGCAAATTAGATATTGGAATACAACAGACGATTTGTAGTTCCGTACCAACTTTAATCTTTTATTATTTTTTGTGTAAAAAATGCACTAGCTAGCTCATAATAAATGTACGTTATTGAAAAAAAAAATACGAAAATGAAAGTACTTATGTACTTGTTTTCGGTTAACAACAGAGTTATGGTTTGTATTGTCATAATACAATTAAGCCATTATTTAAACATAAAACCGGCTGTTTCCTTTAAATTTTACAACATTATTTTGGATTTAAAAGAAAACCAGTCTGATAACAATAATATCACCAAAGTGCAGAGTTGCCAAGGCATTATAAATCACAGAATGCTATTTTTGAGATACGAACCATACACTGGAAACAGATGCGTCGAATCACAAAATAATAAATAAGTACCTGTGATGGTCTACTACAATAACTTTTTATTTAGGGCTGATTTTTCAATCAACAGATAATTTTTATTCGTGGAATAAATTTGACATAAGTATAGATTTTGTATAGAAGAACTGTCAAAAATTCAAAATTATTCCTCTGATAAAATTATCTGGCAATGGAAAAATTAGCCCTTAGTAGGTTAGCCTGATCTCGACCAGCATAAACTTAATTATTCCCATGTGGACCACCATAATACTAAGACAGTTTTTATTCTAATACATTACTCAAAAAAACAGTGACACATACAATAAAAAGCATATCTAGCAATTTCAAGTTCCTTCACCTAAGTTTTGAATTTATTAACTTTTACAGGTATAAAAATTACTTAATCCCGAGAGAGTACCAAGTGATCACAGATTTTGAAAAGTCCGCTCAGCTATCAGTACCAAAGTAACCAATGTTCTGAAACGGTTTCACCTATTACCTACGCAACATGAAAGCCGATGCATGCCCATCTATTTATTATCTGTTAATTCACTTCTAGTGCCTCACTGAATCACTTTATGCAGTCACAACTACTGCTCACTTAGTAACAAATAATTCAGCTATACCACTAAACAAATCATGAGCATGTACCTGTTTTCATAATTTTATATATTATCAAGATATGCTATCATATTAGTTTCTAACTGCTAATTACGTTTGCAGGCCAGTACTCTTTGAATAAAATTACAAATGCATATTTACTTTGGCAAATACAAAGACGATTTTAACGCATAACCTCACTAACGACCATTGTCTATGGTCAAACAGTAATAAATAAAATTCGAAACTCAACAACTACTACAAAAGTACTGGCGTTCAAACATATACCGGAGATGCAATTAAGACAGCCGTGTGAAATACACTCTTTTATAGGTTTAAAATAAAAGACATTTCCCCCTATTGTCAACTCTTGACCCCCGTTACAAGTTATTGTATCGTCGAACGCATAACTGAATAGTGAGCGCCAGGTGCCAATTTTTGATTAACCAAAAAGACCCTGTTACGAATGTTTAGGCTACACATATTAAACTTATATATACCTAAAGTTACACACTTCATAATCGCATAAAATGGAAGAAAAAAAAACACTGCGAACGCAAAAAAGGTCAATAGGTAAACAATTTGTTCCGCTACCAAAGAAAGTTAAATGTGTCTCAAAAATATTTTTATTATGCAATTTGATGACCTGGTCTAGTACACATAGCCGGTAAGCGAACTCCCTCGCAAGAAGGCGTCAAGCCAAGGCACAATTAGCGAACATTATAACGTCTACGCTAACAAGCAACACATGAGTCATGTAAACTTAACAACTAAATCGTAAAAGCAATAATGCAGTAACCAATCGCGTAGTTAAAATAATTTATCTGTTCCCACCAGGGAACATAGGATTCTTCATCTGGAAAATGTTCCAAAATCATCAAGATATACAGGTCAAATTGAATTCTAGTGAAACTCTACAGAGGTGATGGAATCAATATCAAAATAATATAATAGAATTTTTAATTTACCATGTTCACATGGTAAATCAAAAATTCTTTTTATATTTTTTTGGGATTCAACAACTGCTGGTAGTTTTGTTACTTGAAGTATGAGTTGAGAAAATCCTTTTTTTTTTGTTTTAGCGTGTTTAGATATAACCTTTCACGTCTGCGTGATTTCGCTAGATAACTTAATTTGACCCAGTATAACCTATGTACTGAGTGTAAAGTACACTCACGATTTAAGCTTAAAAATAAAACGTGTGATCCTACAAATAATTCATAAGCAGAGATCCAAAATCAGGGTTAATAGAAACAGTTCTTTTATATGAAGCCGTTCCTTAACTACCTCGTAAGCGATTACAAACAAAATTAACACTAAAAAAAACACGCAAATAAAGTTTAAAGATCTCTAAATAATCAGAATTACATTCAGATTTTTATTTTCAGTTCCGTATCAACACTTCGTATCAGCTTTGGAACACAAGGTGGTAATAATTTATTAGAGACGAGTTTATTGTAAATACTGAGGTAAAAGGTCGTTTTCGATCGAGATTGTGACCTTGTGGTCGTTTTAAAATTGACAGACTTGCGAAGCGTTTGTAGAGAGTGGTCGTGATGGTTTCACTTGAACTGGCCGAGCACGAAGGCGTCCATGAGTTTGGGCACATGTTCATCGATGCCCACGATGTCCAGTACGCCCTCGTGCGTGCCGTCCGTCGTTGACACCTTGTGGGATGCCAGGCTCATCACTATCAACCTGCAACAAGAAATATACAATCAAAATACTTTTTTTTTTTTTATTTATTGACTAGCTACTCTGATAGGTTAAAACATTATCATTTGGATACACTAGCCAGTCGTAGGAAGAAACTTGACCTTATTATCCTTCACAAAATACTAAGTGGAACGATAGATTGCACTGAACTGTTGAGCTCTTTAGAAATTAAAATCCCAACTCGGACTCCCAGGCACAATACATATGACCTATTCTATGTTCCTGGCTCAAAGACCAACCTGGGTCACTACGCCGCTGTGCCAAGACTTTGTAGGCATTATAACACGCTATCTAAAACAACAAATTTTGACATCTGCGAATCTCTTGCTAAGTATAAGAAATGTCTTAATGTTTTGTCTATCTGTTAATTATTATTATTTTTTTTTTTAACTTTTCATGTATAAACAGTAACAAATGTGATTTAATCTTAATTTTCTCAATTTTTTTAAACTTTTTATTCATATTTTACTAGTATTATAACTTTGATCTTGTTAGCTTAGATGAAAAATTTTATTACGC